>KK502916.1:51632-93046 GCA_000688735.1 Glossina austeni | reverse complement strand
TAAATTTTTTAAAACTTTATTTATTTCGCACTTTGGGCTTTTTCACCATTTTTTTAAATTTTTTCTTTCATTTTTTTTTTTTTTAAATAAAATTTCATCTTTATTGCTTATTTTTAATTTCAGCTGTTAATAATTTTTTAAATTTTTTAAAACTTTATTTATTTCGCACTTTGGGCTTTTTTACCATTTTTTTAAATTTTTTCTTTCATTTTTTTTTTTTATACATTCAGCTTCTTTTTTACTTTAACAACATTCTTTTTATTTTTCAATGAATTTCCGGATTTTTTGTTTAATAAATAAATAAATTTACGCTCCATTTTCAGCACTTATAGTGTGTTTCATTTTTGTTTTTTCATCTTAAAAAAAAAATTTTTTTTCGTTTTTTTTAAATTTTTTCTTTCATTTTTTTTTTTTATACATTCAGCTTCTTTTTTACTTTAACAACATTCTTTTTATTTTTCAATGAATTTCCGGATTTTTTGTTTAATAAATAAATAAATTTACGCTCCATTTTCAGCACTTATAGTGTGTTTCATTTTTGTTTTTTCATCTTAAAAAAAAAATTTTTTTTTTTTTTTAGTTTTTTCATCTTAAAAAAAAAATTTTTTTTCGTTTATTTTAAATTTTCAACTTGTTCATTACTTTTTAAAATTTCAATTTTCTTTTTTGTATTTGAGGCCCTTTTTTTCTTTTTTGACTTTTTCTATTTATTTTATGATTTCAACTTTTTCACGCCTTTTCGCTGATGATCACAGATTAAATAAAAAAAAAAAAAAAAATTGCCTTTATTTTTTTTTGACTTATTTTTATCAATGCATACATTTGTTAACGTATAAACACACTTTGGTAGGCAAGTCACGTTTGGTGTTTTCCATCAAGTGGAAACTTTATTCAATGATACTCACTTGATATCTCCTATCGTGTATGTAAATGTGTTCAATATAAATCGCTTATAGTAAATTGAAATATTTTTGTGATATACAATGAAAATGATTTCACATAAAATTATTGAGAATAAATGAAAAGAAAGAAATGAATACGTAAAAAATACATTTATTTTAATCGTAAGAAGACTCCTCGCTATTGATTTATATATTTATTTATTTTTTCAAAATTATTATGAAAAAAAAAAATTTAAGAAAAAAATTAATTAGAAAATTTTATTCACCTTAGGGCAAATGTTAGATAATCAAGCAAATATAAAAAATGTAAATGCGTTGTATTCCCATTTGGAAATGAATCTATGGAGCATTGAAAATATTTCATGCGATGTTTTTTTTTTAATTTTTGTTATTTTGTTTATATAATTAATGACTGCAACCAGTTGCACTTTTACATGCTTTTTAAAAAGTGTTGCAAGAAGTATTATATTATAGGTTACGATTTGTGAAGTCCATATCAAATTTTTTTGCTCACTCTGAGCAGAAGGGACTCATCTGATCCGTGAACGCTATCCACACTATAAAGTAACTCAACCTTTCGCTACTGTAGCCGGTCCTACAAGCAAAAAACCGCCAAATGCATGCATGGACGGATATCCTTAAATTGGTCGCGCATATATATTCATATATTGCTATATACGTATATATATACACCCATAATTTATAAATATGTAAATAACTTAAAGTTGGTAAAAAAAATTCTAAATAAATTAAATGAAAAAAAATTAACAAACAAAAAATAAAGGGATATATATAAATATATTTAATTTAAAAAGCACATAGTGTAACGATGTATCGATAGCTACTTCTTTGCGGCCTTTTTCCCTTTTCTCTGAATTTTTATACCCTACACGAGTTGTGGTACCGAGTATATTAAGTTAGTGCGGACGTATGTAACATGCAGAAGGGCTTAAGATAGACCTACCTTTTATTATATCGATCGATTCAGAATCACAATCTGAATTTATCTAAGCTTGTCTGTCCGTCTGTCCATGTAAGTTTGTTCGCAATTTTTGAGATATTTTGATGAAGTTTGGTACAGTATCATGTTCTGACCCAAGGACGAACGCTATTAAAAATGGTTTGGATCGGTGCACTCTTTCGACCACTTCTCTTATAAAGACCTAGTTGGGAAAGTCGTCGGACACAAATTCAAGATTTTTCGGCAAAAGTGGCTAAGTAGTAATATTTCGGCATTCCAAATTGATATGAAAGCTTTGGATCGGCTGGCAAAATTTTGTAAACCCCGTCTGTTATAACGAAAACTGAAGTACATACGACAAAAAGGTGTAATTTTCAATACTTCATGATGAAAATTCTATCATAATAGTAACTTAACATAAAAAAATAAACTATACCAAATTTGGACCATCTTGGCAAATTTTTTGGATTCTACCCTAACAAGGATGTTCACGGAAATTGCTCCTTTGTATGGCAGGGAAGTCAAGGTTTTAATATGTGCTGATGAAAATTGACCCATAATAGTGATTTCATGCAAAAATAACAACTGTGTTATACAATGTGGTGTAGGGCATTTAATGGTCGGCCTTGACCGACTATATTATTATTACTTGTTTTTTCTTATTTTGGTTTGACTTTGTGGCTGTGGGGAGCTAATGCGTTATACGTTTTTTTTGTATTATGTTTATTTTATAGCTTGTATTATAAATTGAATCATGTATTTATATATATACCATATAGCAAAAATTCCCAAAATCAATATCATATACCAAATGATCCCAAAATTTACGCAAGATTTGAATTAAATAGAAAGCAGTGTTAGTTTTATTGTAATTGTAATTTTTTTTATTGAATCATAATGTAGAAGAGAAGGGTTATGTGCGGAATAGCACATGGGACAAATGGCCTCCAAGTTTTTGCTTGCATGTAGTGCGTATATGGAAATATATGGAAATATGCGTTTGTTTTATGGAAATACTGATCACCGAAACGAGAGAGTACATGACTGACTAGGGAATGTCTTATGCAGTAACTGATTTGTTTCATGGGACCATGGGACCATGGGGGTCATGGGACCGTCTGAAATTTGCTTCTGTAAGTTGTTGTTTATTGGCATAAGGAAAGACTTTTTATATTACAATAAATTGGAATAGAGAAAAATAAAATCTAAGATTAAAGTCTTATAAAGCGCTGCCATCTACGGTCATCGTCTTCATCGAAAACTGTACCGCACTTGAGATTTGAAGCCACGATCACTAAGCTGTTAGTCAGCATTCTTTGCCTACTCGGCCACTTAGGCGGATAAGAGTAAAACATAATATTATATAGATGGGCGCGTTACTGATTTCAACTCTATTATCGATTTTTATTTTTTTTTTTTACTTTTGTTTTTCTTTTTTTTTATTTCCTTTATTCCTAAATTTTTAGTTATATTTGACTTTTTCTTTATTTGCAGGTTTACATATTATAAGATCCCTATTGCCTAGACTTGATTGGCAAACCTAGCATTTCTTCAACATTCACAAGTAACGAGCAAAAACACCATAATGGACCACAGCCCGTCATTAAATAGGCTACACCGACCTACATTTATTCATATAATGACTTTTTAAAATGAAGCGTTGTATGAGAAGTGGTCCGATCACAATCATTTTGAAAAGCTGTCGTTCTCGGGACAAAGCACGTAAGTGTACCAAATTTCATCGAAATACTGTAAACATTACTGTCTACAGGTTCAATGTAAAACAGTAAGACAGAGGGACGGCAGACAAGCCGAGCAATTCTGAAACGATGGATATAATAAAATGTGAACACATCTCAACTCCTTCTAGCGTTTGCATATGTTCGCACAATACATTCTTGCACAACGAACGGTAGGGGGCATAAATATAGAAAGAAACCTTTTTGTTGTTGTTTTTTTTTCTTTACGCTATAATTATATGCAATTAATTTATTTGTCAGCTTTAGAGGTGTCAATCATCGCTTGTATTTACAAACATTTTGTTTTTGTTTTTTTTAATGACCAATCACTCAAGGGATGTTCCCTATCCGTCTAACACGATGATAGTTTGAGAAAAGTGGAGAAAGAGAAAAACTGGAATTAATTGAAAAATTTTTATATCTTTAATGTATTAGTTATTTTCACATATACATAGTGGTTAAGTGTTTATATTTGTAAAATATTTTTTTTTAATATAATTTTACATCAATTTTTGCAAAGCTTTTCCGCTTTTTTAAATCCATTTTATACACATTTTTATGGAAAACTTAAGGAAAACTTCAGAATCTTGTTTTTTTCTCTTTCCCTATCGCTCGTTTTCCCCTACTCACTCACTTCATACATGCATTCATTTATTTACAAAATCATGAAAATCTTCTTTTTTATTTTATTTATTATATGTAAAAACAACAAAACTGGCACATAACACTTGTCAGCCAAATCTTACCTACGCTCTCTATCTCTTTTCTCTATCTTTGTTTTCTTTTTTTGCGAGACTGCAAAAAAAAAAATCCCATTTTTCAAACTTGCACGCTGTTCAAAATTATTGCATAAACATATACACACGCACATGCATAAATATATATATAAATATATATATGCAAATACATATATATACATACATGCATACATATCGGGTATATGTGTATATATAGGATGTGTAAATACATAACGTATTGTTTACTGTAAGGAAAAAAAGTGAAAACTTAAAAGATTAAACGCATCCGAAAAGCGATTTTAGTCAACTTAAGCCGAAGCCCTACACTTTAGAATATCAAAATCGCGCTAATTAAATTTCGCATAGCAAATGCATGGCCATTGGTTAGGTTTAAATTTCGAGAAAAGCAAATGAATCTGTTTTTTTTTTCTTCAGCAAGCGTTAGGACGATCAGATCAAATTTGAAGACAGCATCAATAATTTTGCATTATAACTAAATTTTGGAAGGTTTTTTTTACTACGAACAATTGGAAGGAATTAATAGCCTCGAAATGGTGAAAGAAAATTAAGCTACACATATGAAATCTACCAGTTTGCACACGTCATTGGGTACACCACTTATATGGGTACGCTAAGCTGATACCGATGTCTACAAAAACCCGTAAGGGCTGTATTACAAGCTTTTACTGCATCTATTCAAGTTTGTCTGTCCGTCTGTCTGTCTTGTTTTCCTTTGCTCCACCTACAGATGCCTGCGAAAATTCGTAGGGGCTCTATTACATGCTTTTACTGCACCGATTCAAGCTTGTCTGTCCGTCTGTCTGCCTTTTTTTCCTTTGCCCAACCTATAGACCGGACGTAATTTTTGAGATATTTCGATAAAATTGGGTGCACTAACAAGTTTTGGCCTAAGGAATGACGGCATTGATAATGAGTCGAATTGTAGCAATTTCCCAATCGCCTCCAAGATAACGCTTTATGTTGAAAAGTCTTTATACGAATAACTACGGGTGGTAGAGAGTATTTAATGGTGGGCCCTAGTCGATTATAGCACGTTTGCATGTTTGTAATTACTTGCCACTAACTCCTTAACTACTAATTTCAAATAATACAAGGTCGACTATAGGTCGTCATAGGAGTTGATATAAGAAATACGACACGTAATGGGCATAGGAGTATAATGGATTAACGGTAGCAATTAATTCATTAGGATGCAAAGAAGTCTTTGCCATCTAATATCCGGTCAAAATATATCTTATTATCTGCCGGAAAAATCAGTTGTTTCCCACCTTAGCGCGTACTGCTCTTAAATTGACGACGCTAGAAATGTTATTTAATCGCCGCCACATAATATTTCAGCGAATAAATTATTACTCGCATTATGGATCAGTACATTTACTTAATGACGCATGTCAACTAATAGATTATGTCGCCCGGGAAACTATACATTTTACAAGATATTCGGTTATGTTCAATTCCTATCAATTATCCGAAAACTATTATTCGTGATCCGTTACCAAATATTCCTTATTTATTCCTTTCCGCCGTCCATTATTTTTTATCCGTTATCGACAATCGTTTCTTAAGCTGTTGTCTTTTTATTTATTACCTGTCAAGCCAGGTCGGTAAATATTAAAGTGCCTGAGAGTTTTTGGATGCAAGACCAAAAGGAGGCATTTTGACACATTTTCGTAAGAATTGAAGGGTTTCTCCACAAGTGCGCGTCTCATCGAAGCGAATAAGTAGTAACTAGACAGAGCCACAACTGATGGGTAAATCGTATGTGAAATTGTTTCCAATTAAGCAACTGTAGCCTTTTCTTGATTAGGCTTGCTGTGTGTGAAGGAACATTACCATGTTTTTCCTTTTTATACCCATCACCGCAGGATGAGGTGTATAATCATTTTGCACGTTCCCAACGCCCAGAAGTTAGCATCATAGTTCGCACAATGTATCCATATTCTCGACCATCATCAAATTCTGAATCGATTTAAGCATGTCCGTCGGTCCGTCCGTAATGTCCTCCGCAAAAATAAAGCTACCGACTTGAAACCTGACAAAAACATTGCAACCAGGTTGGCATTGGAAATGCGCCAAATCAGTTTTAGGACACGCCCACAACACCATGTAAACTGAGAAAAGCTTCGTTTTTCAAAAGGAATAAAAAATTTGGTTTTTCCCTTATTACTCATAAAGTACAGCAAATAAATATATAACGAATTGTATAGGCGATACTGTAGCATCTGCAATGAAAAAAATTGACCACTCCTACCCAATGTTGCAGAGTACAAAAATTTAATTTCTTTTTACTATTTATATAACGCGCACAAACAAGCTTCAAAAACTCCATAATATGAATAATTTTTCAAGTTTACAATACAGCTAAACAAGTCTGTCTGTTTGTTTGTCTGCACAACTATGTAGTATTTTGGGATAAACATTCTGCCGGTTGCAAAAGAATTTTAAGGTGACTTGAACTTTTCCAAGCACACGCTCAAAGCGCCTACACGCCTATGCCACAAAAACTTTTATTTTGAAAATAGAAAAAATAAACCGCGCCCACTTCGTATTATACAGAATGGAAATTTAGTTCTTTTACTTTCTTTGTATTTTTCCCGATAACAGCGATGGGATTAAAAGATTCGGTCACTAACTCTTCTTATTTGATATTTTGATCGTTTTCCACGCAAGGCTTCATTGAATCATTTATTGTCAACAGCCTTCAGTATTAAAGGTTTCGTTTTAGCTATTCGCAATAGATCGCACACAAAATATATATATATATATATATATTACCTGTGGTCTATTGTTTACATTTTATTATTCTTTAATTTTTTCGAACTTTTGATTTTGATACTAAAGTTTATTAAGCTTGTGCAGATGTGTGAAACACCCACAATTATCTTTTATTTTATTACTTGTTCTTGCGCCAAAACACGTCATTGCATCAAATTTCATCAAAACTTTTAATCACCTGCAGATTGAACAGAAGAAAGCAAGACTGATAGACAAACTTAGATCAATTCAAAATTCATTTGGTCCGTATAATAAAAGGAGAGTCCATCTCAAGTCTTGGGTATTGCACTTTATATATCCTCATATAACAAGTCCTGCAGACTACAAAAGGAAATTCTATTCATATCGAACCGCGTGTAACCCTTTAATATATTAACTCCTATCTTGTCCAAGAAATGTATTGTGCATGTGTACATAAATGTGTGCGTGCATATATGTTGATAGTGGACCACGGTTCACTTTTAAATATCCTATACAACCCTGTAGTTATCCCCATGGAGACATTTGAAAATAAGGCGTTATACGCGAAATGATCCGATCGGAGTCATCTTCAATAACATTTACCTTTGGCGCAGAACGTGTCGTTGTGTTAAATTTTAGCAAAATATCTGAAAAATTTCCGACCTGCAAATTGAATGCAAGAAAACAAGACGGACGGACGGACAGATAAGCTTAAATCGATGCCGAAAATGACTTTGAATTGAACGCTATGAAAAAAGGTAAATCAATATCATGTCCCTCTGGGTATTGCATAAATGTGCATCAACTTAATATTCCCTTATTCCCATAATCCACAACTGTCATTCCCATATTCCCATAAGTCCCATATGTCAACTGTTAGTGTACCGAGTACCGTCAAAATATCTCTATAGGTTGAGCAAAGGAAAACAAGACAGACAGACGGACAGGCCAGCTTAAATCGGTGTAATAAAATATAGGTCTACTCTAAGCCATTCTGCGTACGGCATACATAAATTTAATATAGTATTCTGCCACGAGTGCTAAAAGTATAGGTATAAAAATATTCAGAGAGTTTTCGGAGAGTTGTTGCGAGGCATTTTTAATCTAAAGGGCTTTGCAGCGCGCATAGTGTATAGTTAATCCTTCAAAAGCACGTACTAAGCGATGAAAAAAATTTAGGTACTCAAGCACCAAAAGTAATGTAATCCCTTAAGTTGGTTAGGAAGAAGAGGAAGATGTTTAGCATTTGCGCCCTTCAAGTATGACATTTGTGAGATATCAGATAAAATGCTAAGATATACAAATAATATGTAATATAATCTATAATATATGTTTTATTATATACATATAATAATCTATTAAGTGTAAATATCACCTTGAAAGAGCCCAACGTTAGAATTCTTATCCATTTCTTCTTTGAGAGTAACAAGCACTGGTACGATTCTCGCCCAACTTACTTCAGAAACTTATATCAATAAGAAAGAAAGCTCATATGAACAGGGAAAATATATATGTATATATATATATATATGTGTGTACATATGTCTATATGTTTCATATCGAACCATCAACTCAACATATTAGCAAACTTGGTTGAAATATTACCGAAAATAAAAAAAAAAAAAAGGAAACGAAGGGGGGGAAAAAACAATCTCTTGTAAAGTTGCTAAAAAATTTTTTGTGAAAAAAAAAAGGAAAAAAAAAAAAAAAAAAAAAAAAAAGAAAATTTGTTTTCAAAAACAGATTACAATGGACATTTTAATCTGAGCTTTTTAGCTATTTTTATTGTTGCTGTTGCTATGCTCGTACTACTACTGCTGCGTACATATGCGCACAAACAAGCAAGGAATTAAAACAATGCCATACATGCTTACAAACAAACAAGTTACGCACTGATACAGAATAATCTAAAGCTTTACGTTTTTTATGCTCAGACGTATGCGTTTATATATGCGCGTGTGTGTGTGCGTGTTTGTGTGTATGTGGTTGTCTACTTCTATAGGTATTAAATGCTTGGCATAAGAAAAACAACAACAACAAGAAGAAAAAGTCAATTATTGCAATACTGGAGCAATTGTTTGTTGTTATTGTATTTTATTCTATATTTTCTAGATTTTCTTACACAACTCGTTACCAGATTTCGTTCCATTTCTTCTCCCATTTGTCTATATATATGTTTGTAAATGTATGTATATTTTGTATATGTGTATATTGAAATCTTCCTCCATTAAAATAAATGAAAATGAATGAAAAGAAAAAAAAAAGAAAAACAAAAAGAAAACAACAAAACAGAACAAAGAAAAACTGTATAACCAAACCGACTTGTTACTGTGACAAACAATACCGAAAGGAACAACGCTAACAACTGTAAGAACAACAAACAACAACAGCAACAACAACAGTGACAACAGCAACAACAACAACAACACCAACAAGAACAGCTATAGCAATAACACGAATAAAAATAATATAAACGCAGCAGCTAACGGCAATGACAAAAGCTTTAACGGTATTGTTTATGGCAAGAACATGTCATAGTGACATGTAATTGCTCAAATTATGAAACAGACAATGTGTTGTAATTGTAAGTGTAACGGCAGAATGCATAAACACACAATGCAAAACCATAAACTATAAATGTATTATGAATAAAAAAGTATTGAGCCCACTAACACAAATAATGCAAGTATTTCCGAAATTTTTTAATATTTATGTACGAGCATGAATTAAATAATTTGATTACACTATGGCTTAATATTTTTTCGACTATTTAATATGTTTACAGTGCGGTGTCTTTTTATGTGCCTATTTTTCTTTAGAGAGGCATCCTTTTCTGCCGCTTGCGGAAAACTAGCTAAAAATGCTATACAGCAATATGCTGAAGTCCATGAAATTCTCAGCAAAAGTAAGTTTCGAAACCCTGGGACTACTTACTTCTTTGTCATTTCTCTTCACTTTAAGAAGCGCGGTAAACGTTTAATTATTGCGGACTTCACATCTTCCCAAGTTAAGGACCGAATTTCCCATTATAAACAAAAGCCTGAGAGATCGAGAGGCTGAGAGAAGATTATCATTATGCGCTACAATACTTGTCGTCTCAGGGTATATTAAAAGCGGATTTACGCAACGCCCAGAAAGACTTGACAAAGATCTGCCACTTGGCACGCAATCACTTTTTGGATCGAACTGAACTTGTCTATCCGTCTTTCCGTCTCGTTTTCTTGTGGTCAGCCTTTAGGTGGAATATAATTTTTGAGAAAATTTTTTATGACAAGGACGAACGCTACTGAAAATGGACTTTTTGGACTACATCACGTTTAACATCTTATTTCAAAAAGTCTTTTGTGCGAACACCTGTAGAATGATGTAAGGTAAGGCCCATCCTCATAGGGCTGTAGCAAAGCAATCATTTTCTCAATTAATTTTTTTCTAATCTTACAGTCGTCGTACCTTTTCCTTTCTTCCCTTTAATTCCTCGATAGCAATTTTGGATTCAATAGAAAACACAATGGAATGGAATGGTGTTAGCCCTACTATTCACTGTTAATTGCCCTATAACGATATCGAAAGCTATCATCTCAATAATGAAAATTGAATTCGAGAATTCAACGGAAACTGGGGGATAATTACATATAAAGACTTTAACTTTCGCTTTCGTTTTTCAGCCGACTTCAATTTATGTACGGGATAGCATTCACTGTCGTTCGATACACTTATGGTTTTTTCCACTTCTGGTTCTATTCGCTAGATAGAAACAAGTCGATCTGAATGAACATTAGACAGAAAATTTTTGATCATAATTAGTTTAAATTTTATACCCTACACCGCTTGTAGCGGTAAGCGTACATTGAGTTGTGCAGGTGTACACAAAACTTGGAATTATTTGAGATAGACCGATAGACTCTAATTATACCAATAGATTCAGAAAATCATTCTGAACCCATTTAAGCTTATCTGTCCACCTGTTCGTCTGTCTGTCTATCAACCCACAGTTCGGAACATTTAAGATATTATGATGAATTATTGCACACTAACGCATTGTGGACCCAAAACAAACGCTATTGAAAATGGTTCAGATCGGGCCATTTTAACGTTTTTTTTTTTTTCCAAAATAGATTTATGAATAACTGTAGGCTGATGTAGGGTATTATTTCGCTTAAATAAATGCTGTGGTTTACCTTATATAGTAACTTAGGCATCGAGATTGTCTCAATGCGATAGTACATTACAATAGTCCCCTATGAGGCAATGGCAACGGATCTTAACATCAAACTTTATATTGTGGTGAAAATTATCCTTACCTTTAACATGGTGCAGAGCCGATCAACTAGAATCATTTCGAAAATGTCAGGGAGTACTGAAGCATCAATGCAGTTTTACCAACATTCAAGTCTTTGCTAGAACATATATCAAAACATAACCTCAAAAGAGAGAAATGAAAATCTATATAATCCTATACTTGTCCACTAACAATTAAAAAATGAATATTTAATTTCTTTTTAGTCCATTCTTTATTATAGAAAACTTTGCTCAAATAGAGAATGAAAGGTTAACTGCCCTAAAGTGTTTCACTTTGAAATCGTTGAACATAGCGTAACGAGCGAAATCATACGAAAAACTATGCAATGTTTTACGCAACACTTGTTCTCGAATTTCTAAAAATTGGGGGAACATTTTCTCAAATTTGTAAAAATCAGAAAATCTCATATAAAAATTTTCTCTCAAATTTCTAAACTAAAAATTGCGGGCACTTTTTCTCAAATTTGTGAAGATCAAAAAATGTATAGATTCAATGCTCTCTCTCTCTCTCTTTCTTTCTTTCCTCTCTCTCTCTCTCTCTCTCTCTTTCTCTCTCTCTTTCTCTCTATTTCTCTCTCTCTCTCTCTCTCTTTTCTTCGTTCTTTCTTTCTCTAATCTGGAAAACCCAAAACTGGAGTACGTTATACATAAACGTTTGTCTTTTCCTTATTTTAATATAAACGCGGACATTTCTTTTACAGAGAGTTTTTTCCCCTCCATTACCTAGTAAAACATATTTTCACTTGTATATTAATATGAAAACGCTAACAATTGCACAACAATTGTTATGACAAATAACAATAATTTTTATTAAAAAAAAAAAAAAACAATTGTTTTTATTATTCCATATAAGTATTTCTATATCGCAAACCGTTAAAGGGTTATGTACACGTATACGAACATTCTCATACGTAACATATGTCGTGACGATTATTATTTTTATGTTCATCATTAAAGAGTATATTAATTTTCATAATAGCTATGCGTATGACGGGCAAATTTCGTTTCGAAGAACTTGTAAGGAGCGTCAAGCCCAGTTTTAATGGGATTTAAGGCATTAAACTTTAAACAACTAAGAAAGTTATATTCGGCTGGGAGCGAATCTCCCATACCCACCCCACTATGCTTTTCGCTTTCTACTCTTCAAATTCTTCTATTTGATACCCATATCGGCAGTATTATTAAGCAAAAAGTAATCATGGTGTCCATCATACCCATTTTAAAGTTAACCCATTTTTAGCCAGATAATATATCTTCATTTGAAGAATGTACAAAATAGTTTTAAACATTCGATCCTGTTTGACTTATGATAAATAAGAATAAAACACCAAAAATTTTGAAAAAATTTTGTTTGTGTCGATTGGTTCCCCTTTTGGACCTAAAGACTAGAGGGCTTCGTAAAGTAAATGGGGAAAATTTCAGGATTTTAACTTTAATAATTTCCGAATAACGAGCAAAGATCCAAAAATTTTTGTTAAAAAAGAACTGAGTCGCGTTCCGTTTACGCTCCACTGCGGACTTCTGGTCTGATCAGTTTAAACCATTTTCGATATCAATCTGCGTGCAGAAACTCCCAAAGTTCCAAACTTTCAAATTTGAAGTCGATATCTTCATTTTTGTGACCAGGGTAGTGCCAACAACACACACTAAACCGACTCGAAGATGGACAGCCATAGCTAAATCAACTCAGAATTTCCCGCTGATCAAGAATATATGTACTTTATAGGGCATCTGAAGCTTCCTTTTGGGTATTTTACATACATTATGTTACCCGTCTTATAGTGGTGGGTATAAAAAGGAATTTTCATTCTCAACACTACTGCTTACTTAATCTCTCTGCACATAGTCTGCACAAGGTCAGTGTTTGGTGCAAAAAAGTCTATATAAGTGAGCTTAGTGAGACCAATATTTGAATATACGTCTGTTGTGTGATCCCTGTTCCTATAGTCGCTATGTAGATTCAATAGAATCCTGCTCTTTGCTCTTAGGAATTTTGGGCTGGGGACCCGCCTATCTCCTAACCTCCAACACCAATACTCCAACCCCATAAAGCAAAACAACACTCCAATACCATGTAGCAAAAAAAGGGCGTGTAACAATTCATATCTAATTTTTTTTTTTTTTTTTAAGTCCGAAAATTCTGATTTCGCTTTAGAGAATTTTTATTATTTTTTCAAACAACTAAACAAAATTTTATTTTATTTGTCCAATGCGAATGCAACAAACGGCAACTTTGGTTCTTTGCGTCTTCTTTTCCGTTTCCCCATAAGGACCTAAAAATCGAATATTCGGATATGAAATTTTTGTTAAAATCACTTGAGAAATAATAACATTTAACTACCATGTAATTTCCACGTTCCATCAACATCCGGACCAGTCCGTATACCTAAATAGTAAAATTCCGGCAATTCCTTATCTTTAAAGCAGATAAACGGACTACAGTCATTCATGCATCCCAATTTTATAAAATGTTTTTTAAAATTTATCCAAAATCCTTGAAACTCATTCTCTTTCATAATGCTAGGAGTCGATACGGAAGCAACATTTTCCGCGCCATCTTTACGTATTATCGTTTGAGTATTTTCCGAATCACCGATAACAATTTCATAGACGGGTGGAACCGTATCGGGTGCTGCACTGAGCATTAATTGAGCGTCTTTTGGCGAACTCACTTCAAAGTAGAATTTATCCTCTCTGTTGACACGAAAAAATTGATAAGGCATCTCTTTCGTCGTAACGATTTCTAAAAATCATATAAAACGAAGTCTGTCTTCTTGTTTTTTAAGTCAAAAAAAAATAAGAAAAGGAAAAAAAAAGAAAATTCCTACCAATAGGCTTTTCAGGATAAAGGGGACACATTTTCCATGTACCGGTATCACCACAATCAATACTTAAAAAATTGAACTTATCCGATTCGTAAACCGAATGAGACATAAATGGCTCGTCCTCGCCCTTAAGGCCAACCCTAATGGCCATATCCTCTAACTTAATCCAAAATACGCAACATTTTAAATCAAAATTAATAGATATTTCGGTATCCTCACAGCTTCCCTCAAGTCCCGTCTTTCTTATACATGATTTTTGTTCCGATTCGCCGCTAATAACAATCTCGTACATCTCATCATTTTCTTGAATCGTTTTCGACAAAGTTACACTAACACGTGCACAATTCTTGACTTTAAATTGAAAATTTGTATTACCGTAGAGTGGTATAAACTCATACAATTTCGCATTAGCATTGGCATCTAATGAAAGTATAAAGAATTATTTTTCGTTTCTCTTAAGCACTGTGTGTGCGTATTTGTAAATACCTTCAGCCATTTACGAAGGATAGGGGATTTCCTTGATAGCGCACAAAGAGATCTTTAAACAATTTGTGGAAAATTTAATTGAAATTTTTTTTCAAAAATTTCTAAACTAAATCCATACTGATTTTTATATTCGATACACTAAAAAATAATTGCCGTAGAATGATGAACGTGTAAAAAAAAAAACATATAAAACTGCATACATGTAATGCCCGTCCATTCACAAAGCATATGAATTATGATAATAGATTAGAGGTAAAGAAACTGAAGAAGAAAAATTTTGAAGTAATCGGTATTAGTTCTTTTTGTTACCCGATGTCCAAGCGGCAATTATTTGATGAACTACCCAATAAGTTTTCATTCCCTTCCATCTGATAACCTAACAAAACATGAAGCATTTACAGTGAGTCCAATTAACGCATACACATGCAATTAATATGAAAACAAGTCAGAAGATTACAGTCAAGGGCAAGGCCAACCTTCCAAGACCCCACATCACTTCGTCTAGTACAGTTATTCCTTGCTCCTATTACCTTTCTTGAAAGTCGGCATACTCGAGTAGGGCTGGAAGCCCAACATGACGTTTTCTTAATTTAAATTTAAATTTTTTCTCTCTGTTAGGACTTGCTTCTCATGGTAACCCCGATATATGTAAGTGTCTAAAAGATAAATCTGCAACACCCTTCCGTTAATTACTGGGTTAAATTGCTATTATGAACCGAGCTTGTTGCCAAATTATTAAAAATTAAACGTTAAAGGACTTACTGTTCATGAGTGATCGTATATGGAGCGCGGTTCAAATTACTGTCGTGAAAAAATTTTTTTATCATAAAATGTTTACAATTAACCCTTTTTGGTATATTAGAATGTATATTTCCTAAGACGTAGTCCAAATTCGCTAAGTGAATGTGTACGTTGACAAATTAAGCATTCCTACTAAAGAAGGAGAAGATTCTGTTTTCATAGGAATAGTAATATGAGAAGGATTCAATAAATTACCCCAGACGAACCCACATTTTTCATATCAATCTAGAAATCTTGTAAAGTGCAGATTTTTCCAAATAACGAATTTTCAAAATAAGACGTTATATGGGGACTGGTCGAAAAAGTGAACCGATCCGAACCATTTCCAATAACGTTCGTCCTTGGATTAAGGCACGACGCTGTGCCGAATTTCATCAAAATATATCAAAAATTGTGGCATGTAGCTTGATCACACATTTGCATGGACAGACATCAAGAGGATAGCCGGAGAGAAGAGCTTAGATTCTGGATGGATTCAAAATCATTTTCTGATCGCCATAATAAATGACCTCACGGGTCTGCGGCTGCCCAAGCCTGATCTAGCGAACTTAAAATATAACTTAATCAAAATATTCTTCTCTTCTTGTTCTTGTTCTTGAATATTCAGCGAGTCAACAAGAGACGATTCGCCGCCATATAATCAAAAATTTTTATGGAAGAATGTTTTCAATTATAAAAGTAAATTTTTTTATAATTCAAGGACAGATGGACAATCTTTGATATGGATTTAAATACTTTGCGAAAAAATTCGAATTAATTGCGGTTACTTTCGTAAAGAAAACGAGTTAATAATTTTGATGCCCGCCTAATCTATTTCTTATGTAAACGAAGGACATCGAGAGAAGAACGGTTATTATGCTTCCGATGCTTTCAATTTGTTTTAACAAAATCGAGGGGGAAAAAAGTATTTTTGAATTTTAGACCTATGAGCCCTAAATTAGGATAACAGAGCAAATTTTCATTTTTCCGGAGATAACTAAGAAATGTTGGTTATTTTTTCACTATTAAAACAATGGAAAAGTTTTATTTCTAAAAAATGCAATGTAAAGTAGGATTTCTCTTACTCGATACTCGAATTTTATTTAATATAAGTAAATCATTTGATTGGAATAAAGCGCAATTCTGGCCATCGACAATGAGGATTGGCCTTGTAGTAATTATTATGCCAAGGACCTGATAAGGAGATATGATTAAAACTTATTAACAGACATTAAATTTAAAATAAATTCCATTTACCTGATAGTTTCCACTTTCCGTTAGCATCTGAGCCAGTGCGCATTCCTATGAAAAAAAACTCTGGCAATTTTCCAGCTTTGTGACGCATAACAATGTTCTGGTATCTGTATACTGTTATCGCATTATTGTTGAAATCTATTTTAAACTCTTGGTATGCTTTTCCATTTAAGATGTTAGGGGTGGACACACAAGCGACAGTTTTGATACGATTTTTCTTTATCGCTGACTTTGTATTATTCCATCCACCGATGATAATTTCGTACATGGAATCAACTTCTTCGGGAGTTTGGGTAAGCGCTAAATGAAATCTTGTGCACAACAAACTTCAAAATGAAATACGTTTCCCTCGGTTAGACGAAAGAATTCGTAGGAGGTCTCTTTGCGCGCAACGAGTTCTACATGTTAATCAAATAAAATTAATATTATATTAAATTAATATTTTTTACAATATTGAGAATTTTCTCTACCAATCGAATTCTTAAAAATTAAGGGATCCAAAATCCAAGTGCCGCTATCATTGCACACGATGCTCACAAAGTTTAAATCAAACCATATAGAAGTTGGATGTGATAGAAAGACAGTACGACATTCTCTGTAACAAAGCTCAATAACGTGGGACGTAAAGTTAATATAAAAGCCGCCAGTTTTTAAAACATTAGTTTCAAACAACTCGACAACATCGCTAACATCGGTTCCCTTTTTTTTCATCACTACGTCTCCGTTTGATTCGTTGCTGATATTAATCTCATACCTCTCGTCATCTGTCAAAATTAAACATATTTCAGAGCAATTATTGACGCCAATGCTAATAAACTTGTTGCCGTAGAGTGGAATAAATTGTGGCAGTTTGTTGAAGGCTTTAACCTCTAAAAAAATTAAAATGATTGTTATTCCAACTTAACCGTAAAGCTTTTCGTTCATAACTCACCAGCTGACATTTTTTGAAAGGCACTTAAATATTCGCAAATAGAAAAAAAAATGTATATTTTTAACCACTTCGTCTTATAATTGTACACCGCTCGAACGACGATCTACTTGTGTTTTTTGAACTGATTATATGAATAACTCTTGCTAACTACCGATACCTAATAAATGTATTTACAGTTATCTGAAACCCTGAAAAAGTGTTGTCAACTAGAACATTAATCGCATAAAATAATTTTGCTTGATGTACTTGTGGCAATAACGTCAAAGAAAGTCTATTATTAAAATTCTTACCTTTTTTAAAAAATTTAATATAAAAGATTGTGTGAAATGTTTAGTTAAGCAAAGAAAAGGAGCGAAGTTTTAGAAACCGAATCTCAACTACATAATGGAAATATTTGCAAGTGATTGCAAAAAGCAATTTTTTTTTCAAATGAGAAAAAGTCATTGCCGCAAATCGAATTGATTACGAATGTTCGATAACTATTCCGTTCGTCAACTATTGCAAACTCTCCATTGTGCAAGACGTGTATTACTTACGTCCGTCATGTCTGCTTCTCTATATGTGAAGGCGTGTTCTTAGAAATCATGGGCATGTCTGAAGCAACTAACGTTGATTTAAGTTCTTCCCTCTCACTCCTTTTGGGACTAACATTAGAGTGAACAGGGCACATATTCTTGCTGTTGTTGTTATTTTTTCCGTTGTTTACATTTCTTCTGTAATATTATACACGTCAAGAGGCATCTTCTCATGCTGTTCCGAAATTAATACTTTTGTTGACATTATCATACCATAATAATAGCATAAGCAATATAAAATTTCCCTTTCATTACCCCTTGCTTCTTATATATGTTAACACAAAAATCTTGCTTTGATTTGGTTCTTTTTAATATTTTTAATTAAGAAGAAATGCATATATCATATATTATTCTTCCTTTCGTTACCCCTTGCCCGTCTTCATTGCTCTATTACATACACATACATTGTTCCCTGCATATCAACGAAATTACAATCATCATCAGCGATATGGTCGCAGACCTTTATGTATTTCATATATGACGTTTATGTCATATAAGTTGATTCTATGTTGTATATATACATTTAGTCGAGCGGTATTTTAAATGAAATAAAATTTTAAAGTTTTCTTCTGACTTTTCATTGTTAACAGATTGTATCGCTTTGACCCTATACACCGCTAACTATTTTATATGTGTATCTTTGCTATTATTATAATACAATTGGAATGCGTGTAGGCTTCTGGATGTTATAGTGTCAGGAAAGTCAACTTGCTTGCGTGTGTGTCGAAATATTGAGCCAAATTGTGTTTTTTTCTGCTTTTCATTGAACAAAGAAGTGATTAAATAATGCCATGAAGGGGTTCTCCTTGGTTTTGTTTTCACCTGTCTGTTCAGGCAAAGGTACGAGTCAAGCTAACAAGTTGGGCGAACTTTGCACTTAAAAAATCCTTAAGGAAACTGTTCTATAGCATCATCTCCTCCGACTATTGATAGCAAACACTTACCGTATAAGAGATCGTTCTACAATGGAACCGATTCTGGAGCGGTATCTACTTTGCAAGCGCATGACGATTCTTCTTTGACCGTATTTTTCCAACCTCGATGTCTGAAAGCCGTCCTGATCAAGGGCGATAGATAGAAAGCCCTTCGTAATTCGTAACTAATAAAAGTGCATTTTTTGCTAAGATTTCATGGACTTTGGATGTTTAAACATTTTTTATTTATTTATTCTTGTCGGGCTGCAGTACACATTCAATCTAATTAAGAAAGAGTGTTATTTAAGGATTAACGGTTTAAACTTTGGTATGATAGGGAAGAATGTTGATTAGAAACGAACGCAAAGTTCAAAGTAAATAACTCAAGTAAAGAATTACGAATTGAAGGTAAACAATATCGTTTATACTTAAAGTATCCAGAAGCGAACTTATGTGTAAGGCTTGAATTATGACATTATAGAGAAGAGGATCGATTAGCAGCAGTGGCGTAATTCGAAACAGTTTGCAATCGAACATAAATGTAAATAACTATGTATGTAGCTGTCACGCAATATGATCTCAGACTGGAAGAGAAATTTAAGCCAGCAAAAGCCGACTTGGCAGTTGCCAAGGCAATTAAGATTTTAAGCTAAAAGTATTAAGAAAATAAGTGTAAATAATTATGTATACGGTTACCACCTATGAAGAAGAGCTCTGGCAATTCTACAGCTGTATGGCACATAACATATTCATCGCCTTTGTACACTGTTATCGCATTATTGTTGAAATCTATTTTAAACTCTTGGAGTTCGTTCTCAATTAAGATGTCAGGGGTTGACACACAAGCGACAGTTTTGAAGTGATTTTTCTTTATCGCTGACTTTGTATTACCCCATCCACCGATGATAATTTCGTACATGGGATCAACTTCCTCTGGAGTTTGGGTAAGTACTAAGTGAACCTCTTGTGAACAACAAACTTCAAAATGAAATGTTTTTATGTCGTGCAGGCGAAAAAATTGATAGGACGTCTCCTCGGGTGCAATGAGTTCTAGATGGTAATTAAATAAAATTAATATTTTGCAACAACATACGGCAAAGTATCTCTACCAATCGAGTTCGCGAAAGTTAAGTGATCCAACGTCCAAGTGCCGCTATCGCTACAATCAATGCTCACGTAGTTTAAATGAAACCATTCAGAAGTTGGATGTGATAAAATTGCAGCGCCCTGGATTTCATAACTAAGCGCAATAACCTTAGGCTTAAAGCAAATAGAGAAGCGACCATTCTTTAAGATATTAGTTTCGGATACTTCCGTAACATCGCTATTGATCCCCTTTCTTTTTATCGATGCATATCCATTTGATTTATCGCCAACATTAATCTCGTACATCTCGTCGTTTTCCGTAAGGGTGTTAGCCAAAGTCAAACGTCCTTTCGTGCAATATTTAACAGCAATGCGAAATTCTTTAATACCATAAAGGGGCATAAATTTTTGAAGTTTCATAAAGGGTTTACGCTCTATGAAAACTTAAAATGATTGTTATTCCCCCTTAATCGTAAAGCTTTTCGTTGATAACTCACCAGCTGACATTTTTGGAAAGGACTCGAATATTCGTAATATTGAAATACTTTTTACGTGTGCAGCGCGAATGACTTACTTTCTTGAACTGATTAGATGAATAGCTCCCGCTAACTATCGGTACCTAACAATTGTATTAACAGTTATCTGAAACCCTAAAGAAGAACTACACATTTAAAGTGTTGTCAACTAAACCATTAAACGCGTAATTTTGTTTAATGCAGTTCTGACAAAAATTTTAAAAAATTTTTATTTTTATTGAAATTATTATCTTTTTGTGTAAACAATTTAATATGAAAGACAATGCGAAATGTATAGTTAAGCAAAGAAAAGGACAAAAGTTTTCAAACTAAACCTCAATTACATAATGGAACGGTTGCAAAGTCCAGAAGGAAACGACAAGAACCCTGTAAAGTATATATATTCTTGACTAGTATGTCCGCCTGTCTGGTTGTGAAATGCCTGTTATAAACATTCCCCCGGTTGCAAAAATGAAGCTTTCGATTTTGAACTTAGCGTAAATATTGGGAGTTACTGCACGCAGGTTGATATTGAAAATGGGCCAATTTGGTCGACCACGTCCACCTAATATTATAGCGCACGAAAATTCCACTTCAAAAACCCTAGAAAGTGTTTAAATGTGCTTTGGTTTAACGTGCCATGGACGACATTTGTGCTCTTATGATCGGAGGTAAGCGCCGGGTTTCTGCCGCTATAGTCCGGTATGCAAGCGTCGAAGACAAAAAAGACCGTTGGTCGACTATTAGCCGGTAAGGTGTTAAGACAACGGTTCTATAACAAACAGCCGTTTGAAGTTAAAACCAATATCGGAGTTCACTTTGTTTTGCATGAATGAATCGACAAAGCTTGTTCATTTATCTTTATACCAGAAAGTCGATTAAATTCTTTAAATTCCATAACCTTAAGAACTCTGAGGTTAATTTGAATTTTTGATTTTTTTTTCTCCCCAAATTTTTGAGTTTATTTACCTATAGGTTATTTTAGCTCTCACTGGTGATGAAATTAATTTTTTCAGTTGACTTATATGCTGAAGTTGGTTGTGTTCCCGCGAACATAGCATAAAAGTGGTTCACTTGTTTTGAATGAATACTATTTGACATAATACTAAGCATTTGAAGTAAAATAAAGAAATCATCCATTAAACCTTAAAAGGCCTTTCTTTTAGTTACCAAAGTCGAAAAATTATCTTCAACTTTTTTGAATTTTCGAACGATCAATTATCTAAAAAAGAAAGCTCACTTTTTCTTTTCTTCACATCTTCGCAGAGACGAGCAATTGCCGAAAAGAAAGCAAAGTTTCAATTGCCTACCACACCCCTTATCCTGTATACGGATCGAAGTGTTCAATAGTGAGCATAATAAACGAAAGTTATGAAAATGAGGAATTTGTTTACCTCAACAACTTTAATTGGGAGACGAACATGTCGAAATATAAGGAGCGTGCGAAATACATGAAATATATTAAAAAATAACAATTCTGTATAAGGCTAGACAGCGACATACGTGGCCGTAATCTTTATTGAAAGAAAGGAAAAATTTTAATTCGAATGTACGATTTTCTTTTTACCCCCTTGAAGGTTATTTAGCATGACAGAAAGGTCCACGAAAGTGTATGGCACACGATCCGTGCTTCCGCCTAATTTGTTCTGGATATCCATCATAAGGACCTGAGATAAGAATTTACGATCACAATTTATTTATAACTTTGTATAATAAATTTTATTTACCAGATAGTTTCCAGGTTCCGGCAATATTTGGGCCTGTACGCACTCCTAAGAAGAAGAAATCTGGTAAGTTTTCATCTACGCAACACATTAATGCTTTATTCATCCCCGAAAGTGTAATTGCTTTGTTTTCAAAAGCTATCTTAAACTTTTGGAAATATCTTTCACTTAAGATGTTCGGACTTGATATACTGGCGATAGTTTCTTGGCGACTATTTATTATCGCTGACTTTGTATTGCCCCATCCACCGATGATAATTTCGTACTTAGGATCAACTGCTTCGGGAGTTTGGGTTAATAGTAAGCGAGCATCCCCCGCGCAGCGCACTTCAAAATGCAAATCATCTTGACTGTTCAGACGAACAAAGTGGTACGACGTGTCTTTTGGTGTAATGAATTCTAGATGGTAACCAAAGAAAGTTCAGATTTTGTAAGAACATAAAGAGAAACATTCCTACCAATAGGCTCTTCAAATTCTAATCTGCATGATATGGAGGAGGCATCATCGCAATTGACCTTCATAAAGTTTGCAACGAACCCTTTAGAATATAGAAGAGATATGTAAGGGGCCGATATGTAAGAGGCCGACACGTAAAAGGCCGAGAAAACGGTATGGCCAACCGCAATAGTATTGTCTTCTAAATCGATAAAAAATTCGTTAAATTTTAAGAAATTATTTCCAGATATTTCTGTAGCATCATCAGGAGTTCCTTTTTTTTGTATTCTCAATTTTCCTTTTGGTCCACCTACAATAGTTACTTCATATTCCTCACCCTCGTTGGCTAAGAGGCTTTTCGTGAAAATGATGTGTATTTGAGAACATTTCTGCGTTGTAAAGGTCACCCTTTTTGTACCATAAAGAGGGATATAATGTGGCACTTTTTTGGGAAGTCCGAGCTCTGTTGAAAATTAAAACGATTAGGATTTTCTTTTTACTCAATTTTCAGTTATTAACATACCATCTGACATTTTTGGAATCAATTCGGCGAAAGTGTAAAAATACTTTAAAAAACTTTTTTTGCGCGAGTTTAAAATCAAATGCTGCTGTTTCAAACTGATTATCTGAATGAATTTTGCTACCCAGCAATATCCTGTAAAGAAAACTTTTAAAGTGCTGTCAACTAAACATTAAACACGTCCAATTGCCTTATGTACACAAATCGCATAAAAAATGCGATCAACACAGAATGCGTACAGAAATAGCGTTTTTAACGTGGCTTCGCAGTCGCAAAACACACAGTTTCTTTAAAATAAAATATTAATAAAAGTCTTCTAATGAAAAGTTGTTTTCCTTAACAACAAAAAAAAAAAATGTGAATTTGACTAAATAAATTATTAATATAAGTATCGGTTCTCTTCAAATATGTCCGTGCTTACACAGCACACACAAACTATATATAATCTTCATCAGATTCAAATTGCGAAGGGATTCAAGCATGTCTGTTTGTCTATCTGTCCGTTTGAGCCTTTGTATAATGACCGTGGCAAACAGTTTTTTATTCGCAAAAAATGAAAGCACTTTAACAGGACACGACCCATCATTAAATTTGAAGCGGTCCAATGCAAACTATTTTCACTGGCGTTCTTCCTTGAGCCATAACGTATGGGAGTTGAAAATTTCATTAAAATTCTTAGATAATTGCGATCTGTACGTTGAATAGAAGCAAAAAAGACAGGCAAACGGACGGACGGATACACCAGTTTAGATCGATCCAGAAAATGGCTCCGGCCATTATAATGCAAAGTGGGTCTATTCCAAACCCCATTTGGATGATGCACACATCCGCGCAGACTTAATAAACGCTTGTGCCGCAAGTGATATATGATATAAAAAATTATTTATAGCAAACATGCTGCTTTCGACTTCTCATATCTGATAGTGCACTAAACAAAAATTTGGTATATACACTCTTGTGCCATAACTGGCGTAGAGTGCAAAAATTAATATACCGGTTTCTTGCGTTCCGGTTGGCCTTGAAAACAGTGCCACATTGACCAAAGGACGCGTCTACAGTACAACACGATTCAAGAACTTCACTGCTCTCAAAAGCAAAAAAAAAAAGTTTTTTGCTCATTACTTAAAAACAACAATAGCTATAATCTTAAAAGACTCAACATACGTTCTGAGAATGATCTCACTTGTCAATAAATGAGAGATGAGCCGCGCAAGTCTATAGATTGATCAAATTTTATATTTATTTTAATTCTTTTATGCTTTTCCAGGATAAAGTGATGAGTGTAAGAGATGCGACCCAAGGCGAATACAATTTTCTTACTTATTTTATTTTCCAATTTCCTATTTGCAAGAATTACAACCTAAAAAGTACAGTTTAACTTTTAACAAAAAATTTTCTAGTCACCTTAATACTTAAAGTATACAGAAAAATTCCAAACAAATCTTAGTCACTCTAATATTTAAAGTATTCAGAATTTTTGAAGGAAAAGTAAGTAGGCAGCATTGGCCGCTTTATTGAACGACGCTTAGAAGATAGCTATTGTTTTTCGGTGATTCCACTTTTTAGATTTTATTTCTCAGCAATAGTAGGCATTTCAATTTTACAAGCATTCTCTCTATTTGTCTCTCTCTCTCTCTCTCTCTCTCTTTTTTGCTCTATTTTACCTTAGCTTGAAATGGCTGAGATTTCAACACAAAAAAATGTATTATACAGTAGCGCAATAAAGTCTACATACAATACGAAATATTAGAGTTTCTCCTAGCGAAAGCCACAAGCATGGGTTGGAGGCCAAAAAATATGTTTGCTTAGAGAGCAAAAACTTTTTCATTGAATAAGATGAAGTTATAAGTAAAAAAATGTACTTTAATCCCTTAAAAAAAAAAAAAAAAACACAAGAAGGACATATGCAGCGAGAACATTTTGCTAGAAGCATCGAAAAAAAAATCTCTAGCTAACGGTACTTAGTTTTTGCACTTGTTTTCGTATACTTAAATAATAATTTATCAGTTAAACTGGGTTTTTTTATTTCTTTTTCTTAAAGTGTCGCAAAACAAATTCAAAAAATTCAAATTTCAAGAGATTAGAAAAGTGATTATAAAGAATGATTTCGCTTACTCGCCAACTGTTTCTTTCTTTTAAGAATAATTCGGCCTTATCTTTTATTTATATAACTTTACATCGCTCAACGCCTTTTCTTCCTTCTTTAAAATTTTTGTTGACAAAATTAATAACTTCAACATTCTAAGACCTGATGTACACAGCTTTTCAAAATTGCTCTTGGTTGTCAATATTTTCAATCAGTGATTAAGTTCTTACCAGTGAAAAAATCTACAAATAAAATCTACCACCGCTACTCGAACTTGGTCAATACCAAATGGGAACATTTTTCGCTTATCTTTACTGATGAATCTAAGACCGATGTTGTAGGCAGTGGCTTCCGATGTCCAGATATTAATATAGAAGCCTACTGATCCTGAAACGATTTGAAGTATTTTAGGGGCCAATGGTTTTCATAGCCGCATTCCACGGGAGAACTTGCATTCAAGCGAAACTTATGTGTTATAACGCTTCGAGTTTGCACAGGTCCGCAAAAATGATGACATAAGTTTTTGGAAAAACGACGACTTCCGACGAATACAATGCACAAACAAAAGGTAGGCAGGAAATCCGATGCAATGAAGGCAAACCCAAATTTATTAATAACTGTAAAGCGCTGGGGAGAATCTGCCATAGTTCGAGGATACAAGTCTGCGGTTGGGATGGTAAACTTGGTCTTCATTGATACTAAAAGGGATCATCGTGTTTATCTCAAACTTTTCGAGGCCAATTTGAACACTTACGCAACTAAAGTCGGCCTTTCGGGCAAGTGGATTTTGTAGCAGGATAACGATTTGAAACATATTACAAAGGAATGTGTATTTACAACGTCCTCCCAATTATCGGATTTGAATATAATTGAAAACATGTGGCATGAATTGGATGAATGGACGCGAAAGAAGTAAAATTTCTAAAAAGATATTAAAAACTTTAATTTGATGTCCAGATGTAACAGAGGAAAAGTGGTTTCTTCAATACCAAGACGTATATAAGCAGTGCTAGATGGCAAAGGTGGTCCAAGAAAATATTAGTACATGGAAAATTTTAAGAAAACTTTAGCTTGAGGTCGAGATTTACCAGATCAAAAGTGGTTTCTTCCAGTGCCAAAACCTATATAAGCAATGCTAGATGGCAAAGGTCGTCCAACAATATATTATTTTTTTCATTTTATTCAAAATTAATATATTTAACTACCTGTGAAAAAAGCGGTATGTACACCTTTTTTTGGGTTTGAAGTCGAACAGAATAGTGGATTTTTATTTAACATAAATTGTTGTTTTTTGAGAAACATATTTTTTGATCCTCAACCCATAAGTGCAGTTTTTAATAAGAGAAATCCTCATTTCTCGTACTGTATGAAGACTTTATTGCACTACTGTATATAAAGAGATTGTTTATGTTTCCGTAGTGCTGGGAATGCGATCTTTCTTGGAATTATTGTATAATTTCATTATTGGTGTTATATATTGGGCCAGCTTTCTGCTTGACAACTCCTTATCATGAACTCGAGTTTATTGTAAGTGGAAACCGTATTTAAAAGCTGTCAACGATAATCTTCTCATTTTTCGCTAAAAACCATTCGAGCGTTGGCATTAAAGCAACAACTAAGATGAGGATGAAAAGAGATTGAAATGAAGAAGAAAAAATAAATAAATAAATAAATAAATAAAAAAAATTATTACATCTGCAAGAATTCGTGCTCCTGGCTTAGCAACTCCACTTTTACGCAAACACTGAAAATCACGTTAGGAGCGCAAGTCAAACACCGTTATTATCATAATTTTATTTTCTTTGTTTCTCATCCACTGCCTCCCTCTTAAGGCATGAAAATTTGCTTTTTCCTTACTACTTACTCTCCTTCTCTTCTTTCTTAAGGTTTTTTCAAATTCTTTTTTTTTTTGTTTTCCCAGCTATCAAGTGATGTTTTAAGTTAGTGGGAAAACAAAGAGCCTTAAGCCTTAAGTGAGTAGCAAAATAAATGTCCTAAACTAGCACATGAAACCATATCGTTCATCATCATTTTATCCATAAATTGTTTCTGCTTTTATGCAGCGGCCTTACAGCGGAAGTTATTATTGATTGGACAAGGAAAACGAAGATAGGAAAACAAAAACTACTTGAACTAATGCACCCCCCACATAGGATATTTATCGTCAAATCTAGCAAACCGAACATATCTCACCTTATCATAGAATAGGCTGCAATAAGGTAAAGAGAGAGAGAGAGAGAGAGAGAGAAAGGGAGAAAGAGAGAGAGAGCGTTTGTTCATTCACCTGGTTAACAACACCACTTAAGTTGAATGATAATAATGCTAAAGTCATGACCGACATATGCGTTGCATTGAGTTACTCCAACTCGTTGAAGTTTTTTTCTATTAACAATGACTGTCGTTGCAACGTGAAAAATGATAATCTAGTTATACCTTATAGAGTATGCTATGTTTTTCTGATAATTGTAAGGCGGGAAAGTAATTCGTCAAGAATTCGTAGCCTGGTATGGAAAGAAGAATCGATTGCAATTTTGACCTCCACTTGTGCATCTGCTTGCCTTGAGCGTGTCTATTGAATCCCTATCTGTAATCTTGTTAATAAAATGAACAGGAAATCCTTTTATCGTAAACCAGTGGTTTCCAACCTTTTTGTACCGGAGCCCCCCTTTTTAAAAAAAAATGTAATGCGCCCCCTTTAAAAAGCAAAAAAAAAAAGCCGAAACAATTCGATGCTTCTGTTTACTGAAGTTTGGCGCGAGTAAGCACGAGAATAACCGGGATGTTGCAAGTGCTTATCTTTTGATTCCACGCCCCACCGGCACTCGGCTCCAAACACGAAAGCAAGATATTTCGATTCGAAGAAGAGTATCAATTGGATGTTTTAGCATTTGTACACCAAAAATCCGCGGCGAGGATTGTGGATTACGTATACTGCTGATTCATTTTTTTGACACCTATTTGACTTTTGAAACAGCTACATGCCCTCCTTGCAACAATACCGCGCCCCTCTAGGGGGACGCACCCCACAGGTTGGAAACCACTGTCGTAAACTCATGCGCTTTAGCTTAGAACGCCTAAGAAGGCCTAAAGTTAGCCACAGTCAGTAGCTGTTTTGGTGTAATCCCTATGTAATGTAACTTCCCTTAGATTATTACGAACTTTTTGAGGTTATGTACACAACTTCCCTATCTCTTCATCTTTGGTATCCTCTTTTCAACCGTCACCGTGTTATGCCAATAGGGGACATCCCTGAGTGATCGATTTTAGTAAGAAAAAAAAAAAAAAAAACAAATATCTATATATATATGTATATAAAGTGATGGCAGATTGCATATATTTATGTTATGTTTTGTGTATGTTACGTTACAGTGAAAGTTTTTCTATAGACGTATTTTTTACTTCGAGTAGTATTGGTGTACACACTTTTTAAAGTCTTTTCGTAGACTTTATAGGCTTTTTACGCTTTCATAGCACGTTGCGCTTATAAGGTGTCACAAGATATTCTTTCTAAACCGAATGTAATTTTTTTCTTTCTTGTTTTTATACTCTATACTACCTGTGGTATGGAAGGAAGAACTCGGGAAGGGACAGCTCGTCCGTCCATCTGACCATTTGTTTTTTCGTGGTCAACCTACAGGTGGCAAATATTGAGATATTTTGATAACATTTCACGCATCAACATACATTGACTCAAGGATAAACGCTATCTAAAGTGGTTTGCATCCGACCACTTCTTCAAGTACCTCTCATATAAAGCCTTATTTTCAAAAGTGGTTTTATGGATCACTGCATTAAACGAAATCGTTTAGGGTATTTCATAGTGGGTCATGCCTTCCTATAGCGTCTTACTTGTTTCTGATATTATTTTCCCTTCTACTTTTCATTTTTCTACCACAATTTACACTGAGTCATGCTAGTTAGTTAGTTTAGTTGCATTATAATGCTGAGGTAGGTAATGGCAAGAAAAGCATAAATTTATTTTAATGGCAGTAAATCCATACAGTCCTGAGATGATACTCAATTATAATTTTTGAATAGAATAAAATAAAATAATCTAAAGAAAAAGTTACCGTTAGGTTCCAACTCCAAAATGATAAATTGAAAGAAAGCAATAAATATGAAAAATTAGGTTTTTTCAAAACTGAAGAATTTTTATGGATGATGGGAGGATGGTGAGCGTATTCATGGATGATGATGAGCGTATTCATTTTCTCAAAACGTTTCCAACGCCCAGAAGGAAGCGTCGAAGACCCCAAAAAGTATATATATTCTTAATCAGCATCAAACTCTAAATTAATCCAAGCATGTTCGTCCGTCCGTCTGTGTAATGCCTGTGGTACATATTCTCTCAGTCGCAGGTTGGTATTGAAAATGGGCCCACAGTACCATTAAAAACGGAGAACACTTGTTTCTCAAAAACAATGAAAATTGTTTTTTTTTTCCTTATTCATAAACTAAGGCAGATAAATGTACAAAAATATTCTGCGGATGACGCGTAGTACCTGTAGAAAAATGGGAAAAATTGACCACGGGTACCCAATATTGTAGGGTGGTATAAAAATGTTTTTCTTTTTTCATTACCTTTATAAATTCTTGGGCAGTTTTAAATTTCGAATGCACCTAAGTACGTCCGTCTGTTCCTCTATCCATTTATTTGTCTCTGCATCTGTGTAATATTTGTGCCAAACATTCTTTTGTTAGCGAAAATGAAGACATCGCGAAGAATTTGGAAGCGACTTAAACTTTTCGCAGGACAGGCCTACAACGCCCACAAACCTATGCAAAGACTTTTATTTTGCAAATAGGGAAAATCAGCCGCACCACTTCATATTATAGACTACGACAATTTAGCTCTTCTACTTGCCTTGCCTTTTTTTGGATAACGATGATGGGTGGAAAAGATTCAGTCATGACCGCATATAATTGTCTTACTTGTTCTTGTTACGTCAGATTTCATGACAACACTTTTGGCAATTAATGAGAAATGCATTTTGTATTTTCTTCTGAAAAAATCAATTTTCGGAATTTTCAAAGAAGGGAAAAGAAATTTGGTCAAACGCGTTCCTTCGAACACGAATCCTTTGCTTGTGAAATGTGGGAAAAGGCTTTTTATGACAACGTACCCTACAGTGTTATTTTTGAATTATAAAAGTTGTTCAATGATTACAGAGAGCTTGTTCTGAACATCAAGAAAGAAAGGTAAGAATTTGATGCTAAAAATCGTCGATTTCCAAATTGAACCGATATTGACAATCACTCAAACATCATTTGAATCGATATGAAAGACCTTTAGAACCTCAAAGACGTCTTACGATAAAGAAACTTCTCACTGCACTTAACGGCAAATTCGACGCACATTCCTTCACAACTGCTCATATGGTCTCTGTCTGTCCACCTAAATTCGTGTTCAAGCTACAGGTCACAATTTTAAAGATATTTTGACGATGTTTAGTAGACTGATATGTTTTGGGTCAAGGGCGACCGCCGTCAAAAATGGTTTGGATCAGTCCAATTCTTCGGCCACTCCCCATAGAATGCCCTATTTTGAAAAGTCGTTGTATGGCAAAAAATTTTCAATTTTCAAAAATTTTCGAAAAAACTCGCTGCGTAGCAGTACTTCAACAATTCAATTTGATTCGGTCGGGGAAATTTTTTGAACCTTTCCTACGAAGACTGAATCTTTTTCAATATTTTATAGTGAAAATTAGTTCATAACGGTAAATCGACATAGAAATCACCTTTACGGAATTTGGATCACATAAGCCTATTTTTTGGGTGGCCCCGGATATAAGGATTCTCAGGAAATGTAAACCGTTATATGAGAAAAAGGATTAATTGATAATTTTTTATGCGGAAAATTTGTTCCTAATAGTAATTTGACTTAAAAATGAGTTGGATGAAACTTGGGCCACGTGGTCTATTTTTTAAACGCCAATTCATATAAGAATTTTCACGAATGATAAGTCCTTCAGAAAGAAGTTTTGTAGTATTATAGCTTCACCGTACTTCATTGTTTACCTTCAACCATTTCACTAGACTATGGGTTAATTGAAAATAGGTCCGTAGTACGACCAGTCTTCTTTTTCATCCTAGCATATATGGAGGTGATAATGAAAAACAAGCCCTTGTATGAAAAGAAAGTGAATTTTCTAGTTTTTTATGACGGATACCGAAAAATCATAAAATTTCTGGGAAGTAAATTAAATTCACGGAATTTTGATTACGTGATATAATGTTTTGGACGTCCTCAAATATGTGGACTTTCATGGAAAGTGTACCTTTGCATTGAAAATAATGTGTAACGTTTGGATGACTTATTGTCAACACGAGTGAATAATTGTATTAGGCGATATGGTGTAGGGTATCTAACAATTGGGGCTTGCCCGACTAACTATTATTATTGTTTATTAACTGAAATTGTTTACAATATTTATTGCAAATAATTCGCATAGCAATGTATTTTTTGTAGTTCATCGTAAAGAAGATATGATATGAACCAAACCTGTACTGATGCTGTATTGTGCTAAAGGTAGGTTTATGCATGAAATTAATTCAATTTTCATGTGAAATCATTTTCGTCACTTTCCTAATGAAATATGAAATATTATATTTTTTTCTTTATTTAATATTATTTCTTTACACACACATACACACATACACACATATATATATATATATATATATATACATCTACACCCATAAGCACATCTGCACGTACGCACTGACATGTGTACATATGTACAGATAGGATAATTGAAAATCAGAAGAAGAGTACGTAAGCGTATATATTTGTTTATGCATATGTCTGCCGGGCAAATGTAAATAAAACTATAGAGCAGCACCGAACAGATATACTATATATACATATATATATATATATATATATATATATATATATATGTATGACATATTGTAAGTAAGCAAGCAGGTGGCCTTGGTTATGGTATCGTATTTCTTTAGCGAGAATAAAAAAGCAATAAAAATATGAGAGAAAACGAAAAAAAAACCAACAAATGAGAAAACTCACTGTGTATGCAATTAAACATTATAATTGTCAACAACAACAACAACAACAACAACAACAACAACAGTAACAACAACAAAACAGCAACGAGAAGAAGAACAAGCACAAGTATACAATAAAGTATGCAAAGCAATAGAGTCAATTCAGACAATTCAATGAATGAATAAATGTATGAATGAATAAATGACTGACTGCATAAACGATATCTGGGCTATAGAGACTCTTTTTTTTGCTTTTCGCAATTTGCTGCGTCTTTTTTTCCCCCTTTATTTTTCCTCTTTTAAAGGAAAACACCCAGATGCATACAGAAATTGAAAGCAGTAATAACAGCGATTGTAGTGGTAGTGGTGGTGGTAGTAGTAGTAGTGGTAGTAGTAGTAGTGGTAGTGGAGTGTGTATTTGTGCAATGCATTGTTTTAAGCCATTTATATACAAATTAAATACACACAGTCAGCAATAATAGCAAGCAGTTATAAATATACGTGTGTGTGTGTGTGTGTGTGTGTGTGTATGTGCAATTTATCCCTGGATGTTGAGAAAGAATTTAAACAGTCAGTCGCCTAGCGTTTATAAAAGGAAATAATAAACGAGAAATCATGCAGTTCAATAAAGTGGAACAAAACAGTAGAAATCGCAATAGTAACAATAACAACAACAATAACAACAATAACAACAATAACAACAATAAGAATCTCTATATAACAGCAACGGTAGTGCAGCAGTCAACATCAAATAATGAGCACAGGAAAGTTAAAAATACATATCAATTGATTTCCGTTTTTCAAGACAAAAGCGTAAACTTCCAACGTCCAACAAATGAGTTGACTTTCGTGTGCAAACACAATCGCAAACTATGCCTACACCTACCAGGTACGGCCTGTAAGTCATAGCAAATGTATGTAAGAGAAACATTTATATGATCTATAGTTATGTATACGCAGTGGCGCCTTCGGCCATCATTCGAATATTATCGCCTTTTAATGTAAGCACCCACCTAATGGAGGACCACCCACCTAATAAATTGGTTTTCCCAATTTTAAGGCGTAGAAGTTTGTATCGTAGGTCTTAATAAGCTCACCATTTTAATAATATAAGAAATCTTATCTTAATGCCAATTTCTGTCCGTTCGTCCTTCTATATTCTGTTATTGAAACTTTCGCAGTCCTTAGAATTATTGGAAAAAACAAATAAGCTTTTCGTTAAGGAGTACATATCAACTCGGAAAATTTAAGCTAATCCACATAAGCTTTTCGTTAAGGAGTACATATCAACTCGGAAATTTAAGCTGATCCACCCACAAGTACGCATACAAAGAATCAAAGTGATCGCAAATGAGTCCAAGGGAAATATTTATACAAATTATAACTATGTACATCTAAGGTACATATATGTAGCCCCTCCTTCGGACGTAATGCGAATATTGTCGTCTCTCGATGTCAGCATATGCACCACTTTCTTCACACAGTAGATTGGTTGTTCGAATTTCAAGGCCCAGAAAGTCTACCATTTAAGTAATAGAAGTAAGCTTATCTCAACACTTTTGTCCGTCCATTCGTCCTTCTATATTATGTTATAGAAACTTTCACAGGCCTGCCGGAAAATTTAAGCTTAACTCATATGCTTTTCGTTAAGGAAGACTTATTAACTTGGAAATTTGAACTGATCCCCCGACCTACAAAGAATCGCAGTCGAAATTCTTTTATATATCATTTAACAATAGGCTCAAAGAGAAAACAAATGTTTTCACAAATCCATCTAAAGATCGTTTTTCCATCTGGTCTTTACTTTAAATACATTATCAGACCTCTGAACTAGCGAATGGCTGCAAAAGAAAAAAGGACGAAGAATGGCTACTTAACAGAGATACCTCGTATACTCTACGGTCAGAAAAAGCAATGAAGCCTTTGAGTGTTTGCTTGATTACAAAGAAGTGAGTATTTCACGTGTCGGGTCGCTAACCGAAAATGTAAAATTTCCTTAAATTCCTTTAGGAAATGTATGCCTATTTGGACAAATCCCCATTAAGTGCGTTACAGAAACCCATCCATTATAGCAGTTAAACTTTTAGGCTCTTCCACTTAGTATTGCAATTATAGCTTGGGCTCAGTTTCGAATCCCTGAGTGCGAGTATCACGTACCATTTTATATTTTCATTCGATTTGCGTCGTTTACGAGCTTTTTTATAGCCCAAGGTTTTTTTTTTTTTTTATAATGGAATTTCCGTCGACGAACTTTGGTCTCGATTCGTCACCATTAGATTATATTTTGCTGTATGGATTTTACTGTTATTAATATTTATTAAAAAATCCAGTTATAAGTTCTAAAGCTCAGAAAAATCGAAGAGAAATTATTCGCAGATATCCCCTCGCTTTACGCATGGTTTTGCCTAAAGACTTTATACTCACTTGTTTTGTTACTTTCTTTATAGGTTCTTGCTGGCCCAGGAATGTTGAGAAGCATGTGAAAACTTTCCATTTCCGTTCGCAAGACAAAATTAATATAGTAATCCGGACTAGTAAAAGCAAGCTTCCGAATTTTTAATATATTTACTAACACAAGTGCAATCTTGAAGCTATTTTTAAAAGCCTTTAATGGCGAGTTTACAGTAAATACGGAGAAACTAAAAATGTTAGTAAAAGATTTAAAAACAAAGCAAAAAAAAAACAAGAACAAATATCACAGAGGGCTAGGGATCTCCATTAAGTACCCTAAAGATCTTCGCTTAACACAGCTATTGATATAATCAGTTTTCAAGATAAGGCGTTGTATGGAAGAGAAAGCAGTCCAATGCAAACCATTTTCAATAGCGTCCGTCCTTGGGGCAAGGCATGTTCGTGGTTCGTGGTGGTTTGATCAAAATATCTCAGAAATTGTAACCTGCACCTTGAGCAAAAAAAAAAAACGGAGAGGAAAAGCACAGATCGATTCACCAAGCGATTCTGAATCAACCGGCATAATAAAAGGCGATCCTCTCTCAAGTTCTTCTGGGTGTTGCATACATCCTCACAAACTTAGTTTTTTCTTGTACCACAGGTGTTGTAGGCTTTGCTTGAAAACCAAGAAAACAAAATGGACAGATGGACAGACAAGCTTTAATCGATTCAGAAAATGAATCCGAATCGATCAATGTAGTAAAAGATGAGTGTATCCCGATTACCGCGGAGACTTAATAAATCTTTGTACCACAAATGGTGTAGGGTACGAAAAACAACTTAAACAACTTAGACTAATTTAAATACAAGAGTGCACAGAAGTAACGAACCAGTCAAAGTTCTATTACTTATATATATGAGGTGAGTGCAAGTAAAGTCTCGCAGAACTTTTGCCAAGGGATTCTAAGCTTTACGATGAGAGTTAACTCTTATCTGGGCAACACATTGGTGACTCGAAGCAACTCGTTACTATGGACAGACCAATTATTTTCCTTTGCAAGTTTCTTCTGCTACTTTGTGAATGTTCAACGAATCAAAAACAGATGATCAAAAGCAAAGTGAATAAATTTGTAAAATAGAAACCTGAAAGGAAGAAGAAGGAGCAGACTCGACCCGATAATTTTGAAATCAACCTCGTAATATTTACGGCTGAAAAGCTGATTGCAATCAGTTATTTTCTTAATTATTTGTTCTATTTCGTAGTAATTCTTTTCCTCTTCTTTCATTTTCTTATTTATTCAACTATGCTCTGCCGTTGCTGTCGATATCTTTATGGTACAATAAAAGCGAACATTTTTATTTACTAACCAGCCGCTCATAATAATAATAATAATAAAGCAGCTCTCTATAGTAACAAACTTTAATCAAAAAAAAAAAAAAGAAGAAAAAACCGACGGCTGAAGGTTGCCATATATCCTTTTCCGGTCTTTCGACTTCTTTTTCGTAAATTTTTCTAACGACTTTTGAACTCATCCCTTAGGCTTGTTTTTTCTTTTTTGTTTTCTTTTGTTTTCTCTTTTTCTTGTTCATAAAGGTACAAATTTGGTTGATTTCATGCTCAATAAAATGATGGCCACAGTGGCTTGGGGTACTAGCGTGGCCTATGCTCGAGCAATTGTTACTTTTTTTTTGTTTTTGATTTCCGTAGCCTTTTTCCGTTTTTCCTTTTTGTCTGATGATTTGATAAAACGTTGCCGTTGTTGTACTTATTTCTTTTCATATTTCTTTGGGCTTCTTAACTAACTTAAGCTCATCTCGCCCTTTACTGCTCTGTTTCCTTTTTCCTCTTACTGCTATTCATTTCTTATTTACTCATTTTCCGCTTCTTTTTCTCTCCTTTTTTTCCTTCGTCTTAGTTTATTTTTTGTTTTTTTTTTTTACTTTTTATCACAAAAATTTTGCATTAGTTTTTCTTTACATTGCTGGAAACTGTGTCATTGTTATGCCCTTTTATTTGTTCTTTTTCCATTTCATTGACTTTTACACACATATTTTCTTCAAAAATTTACTAAGTCTTCGTCTGCGTCTCCCTGCTTCAACTGCTGCTGTTTTATCCATTTCCCGCACACGCACACGCTTACATAATCTATTTGCCAGTGTTAAGGTCCGGTATTCTTACCATAAGCTTTGGTTAAAGTCCATCTTGCGCAATTTGCATTTATATTTGCTTCGGTTGCTGTTCCATTCTTCTACTTACTAATCGCTATCAGAAAACTATTATGGGAAACATTTTTTTACATCACTTGTACCATAAGATCATAAGAGATTCTTATATAAGATTATCATAATGCAAATAAATTTCGTTTATGTCCGTCCCTCTATCTGTCTATTAAAGACGTACTTAATGTCGCGAAATTTGCAGAGAAAAATTGAAATTTGGCTTCAAAGGCTTTCGATTTTAATTGCTCAATTTTAACCTTTCAATAGGCATGATCCGTTCTCAAGAGCCTCTACTTTATTCAAATAAAAGCATCTACAAAACAAATTTTTTTTTTTTTTAATTATTTTTTTTTTTAATATTTACCTTAGTATCGTAAACAGATTTGAATATAATTTAAAAAAAGCTAAACGATCTCCTTTCATGCATTCATTCACTCATTCATTTATCCATCGTGCGACGGGTATTCCACGAGTCGTCTCAAACTGTAGGTAACTTCGTTAGCCTTTCTATCTCTCTCTCTCTCTCTCTCTCTCTCTCTCTCTCTCTCTGCAGTGCCTATTTAATGTTATACATCAGGCAGAGGCAAACACCAGCCCGTGACGTCATCGAGTCCGGTCCGCTACGTTTGAAATCAATTTGCTCGCACCTAGCAATGCTGCAAACGGATTTTATCTGTCTTTGCAACCAGATCTTATTATGAAAATAAAAACTTTGGCCCGTTGGCGCAAAAAATGCTGCGCATCCCTGCTATACATTCTAACCATCGCTGCTTGCTTTTCTCGTCGTTAGAAGGTCTTCGTGTTACATTGACATAAAATAACCAATTTGCATAGTTAAGCCAGTTGAACATTTCCGGCCTGCATTAGGTTGCTTCAATGAACGCACCAACATAATCAAATGCCAACATCCTAGATAGTTGAACGCTATTTACAAAAGTGAAAACAGAATGAAATCCCTTTAAAAAGATTATGAAAATTAACAAACAACGATTAAAAGCAACTGATTGGACTTGATTGAGTTCTAAGCGATTTTTTTTTGCTTGTCTTTGTTTTTGTTGGTTTTGCAGTTTATTTTATACATCGCGAAGAAAGGGACCTGTTGCGAACGCTCAATTAGAAAATTGGCGGATTTTTGTTTTAAAATTTCTACTCCCAGTCTATGGGCAGGTGCTGGTGTCACTGGATTATGTAGCACAATTTCGGCAGACCGTCTACGTGTCTACAAGGTTCTTGTGTCTTTCAAAGGAGCTTCGTTGTGATTTTGTCACTCTGAAGGCCTATGGATTTTCTTAATCATATCATTAAAGTTTGAAGAGCTAGGTAAGTAAATATATCCGCCTGAGTCGCTGAGTAGGCAAAGTGTGTTGACTAACAACTCGATAGTTGTGGATTCAAATCTCAAGTGCCGTAAGTTTTCAATAAAGTTGATAGCCTTCGATGCTAATGTTTTAAGACTTTACTCGTACAATTTATTCTCGGGGTAAATTGTTAATAATAACAATAATAATAATAATAATAATGTTAAGGTAAATATAGATAACATATATGAGAAGCCTAAGCGTGTATGTTCACCTTGGACATCTATTAACTAGAATATGCAGAGGAATCAGTTAGGTGCACACACATAGAGTACTTACCTCTAGACTATGCATTTGAATTTATTTATCAGCAAGAAGTTCATTGACATGAAGCAAGTCTTAGCGGTTAGGATTTTGCATGTCTAAGCCGTTGGAATGGCCTGCGCGTTAAATAAATAAGAAGACCGAAAGAAGAATCAGTTATCCACGGAATGAGTTAATTGGTTAGCGATCGCATCCGTAGTCGAAAAAGTATGTAGTAAACATCAATCGACGTTGAAAGGAAGTGTAGGCAATTCGCTAACCGAATGAGGAAAGGAAAAAACGAATGGATGTTCGCGACAAAGGATTCCAAAAACTTTACATTATTCTGGAAATTTCTAAGAGATATGAAAGAATACCACAGAGTGAAGAAGCATGCGATATGATTAAGGATAAATAAATAAAGCCCCAAGAGGACGAACGGACAAAGATACGAATAGACACGATCAAGATTAAAGGTTTGCAAATATATATATATATCGCGCAATATGTGATGGTTCTGTATAAATGAATAGGGAGCAATGAATGTTGTTTTCGATATAGAGATAAATCGTTGATGGTGTTGGGGTAATGCGATAGGTGTGAAAAGTCATGGATTGTTACTTTCTATACCTTGAAGTTGATCTTACTATCTTTGTGTCTCCCCGCGTCTCTTCGACCCCTAATACCATTCCTTTTTGGACATTTCCTTCATCTTGCTTCACTTCTTTCTGCATCTTCTATTCTTCTGGCATATTTAAGTAGAGAAAGACAATCTTTGACTAATTCTTTAAACTGAACTTATTCTACAATTTTTATTTCACTCATTCTCTTTCTCTCTCTCTCTCTCTCTCTCTCTCTCTCTCTCTCTCTTTCTCTCTCTCTTACCCCCATCGCCTTCTTTCTGTCCCTCTGTCGTGCTGCTGTCATCGCTATATATTCTTTCGTTTTCCTCTTCGCTTAACTGGTGTTTCCTAAAATTGTAAGCAGATAGATCTTTAACTTAATTTATTTCAAGATCCTTCTACTACTTTTACTCTCTTTACGCTGCATCAGCTCTATTTTTCTCTACCGTTCTTATTTTCTTCCACTATATCTTTATTTCGCTCAATGTCGACCTTCCTTTAATTTTACAATAATTTATTTGTGTCTTTAGTTTTTTGCAATCGTAAAGCCATTAAATTTCTTAGTATTAGCTTTTTTTTCACTGATCTGTTTTCCGTTATCATACCCTATAGCACATATGATATAAAGCATATTAAGCCAATGTGTACAACAGCCTAAAAGACTTGATATTGGTCCATCTGTTATTACACGAATTGCTTCAGAATCACTTGTCTATCCGTCTGTCTGTCCATGCATATTCATGTCCATGCATACTGCTCAAAATTTTGAAAATATTTTAATGAGATTTGATTGAGTGATACGGTTAGGCTCAAGGACAAATGCTATTGAAAATGATTCGGATCGGAGTACTTTTTCAATCATTTCACATCGCCTTAAGTTTGTTTTGAAAAGCCGTTATCTGAATAAAAATATTAAGCAAATGTCTTGAAGGGTATTTAATGGTAGCTTGTGATCCACGATAATGGACCACAGGCATAGTTTCTTTTTTGAAATGATAAACTTGGGGAAAAATATTTAATAGACTCTTTTAGTTAATCAAAATTCTTATTAATAGAAATCGAAACAAATATCTTAAGCAATTGGTAGTAAATGCTATTATCGCTTTTATTATTCATTATTTTTCTTTTTCAATAGTTTTAAAGTTTTTTTGCTTCTTTTTTTTTTCATTTCTCAATAACTTAATCCGTTTTTATTTGCCTTTGCTTCGTTCCACTTTAGAAAGGAACTTTTTTTTTTCCTCTTTTCCTGCGCATTCAATCAGGCGGGAAAAGCATGAATGCATGTGCCTATGTATGTGCGCACATATTGTTTGTGTATGTGTGTATGTGTGTGTGCGCGTGTGTGTGTGTGTGTGTGTGTGCGATTGTCGGAAAAATAAACAAATTTTTCAATCAACTATTAATTTTCCAATTTTCCACATTTCTTGTTACCCTCAATAGAATCTAAAGTTTTTTTGTCTTACAATTGCTTATACCGACGCACTGCCCCCACTTGCACCTCCATCCGCTTCGCTCTAACATACGTACTATTCTTTTTATTATCTAGATGGCTGATTCAATGTTGGATCATTTTTGTTATTGTTGTCTTTACAAACAGCTCTTACAATTGCCACTCCATAGTTTCACTTCGCATGCACTTACATTCATTTAAGTAATTTACTTACTAATGCGACCGAAAGAAAAAAAACAAAAACAAAGTGTGTTAACACCGACCATTCGTTAGGCAAGGAAGCGAACAAGCTTTCGTGAAGAGGAAAAGAATTTTTTTTTATATATAAAAATAAAATCTAGGGCCAGTGTGCTGGCGCATAATATCAACTCATTAAGAATTTATCGGAGCTGCAGAACGAGTGAGAAAGAGAGAGAGCGAGAGAGAGAGAGGAGTGAGAGAACGGTGAAATAAATTGAACGGTATCAAGAGGAGTAAAAATCAGGCAAGTTTTTGACAAATGCATAAACTCTATATAACTGCAATTTAATAATATTAGAAAACAAATTAAAAAGGATCGAAGTAAAACAGCAACAGTCAGTCAGTCAGTCAGTCAGT
>KK502916.1:34718-51167 GCA_000688735.1 Glossina austeni | reverse complement strand
GTCTCTCTGTCTCTCTGTCTCTCTGTCTCTCTGTCTCTCTGTCTCTCTGTCTGTCTGTCTGTAGGTCCGTCCCTTTGCTCATTTATTTGTCCGTCTATACAAACCAACCTAATGGCCGGCACGACATTTGCTCGCATTCATCAACTATTCACTGGCACTAGTAATGACCATTAAGACACCCCGAGGATAAAACCCAAAGGCTGATTGTTGTTGCCGTTGCTATTATTGTTGTTGTTCTAGACAAGTTTCAAATTAAAACGACAGTTTATTCTTACATACAATAATAATAATAACAACAACAACAACAACAACAACAGCAGCAACTATATAACTGGTTTTCTCCTATTGCTTGCTGTATCTTACCATCATTCGCAGCAATTAGAAATGTACACACAGACAGGGTTAGCTGGTCGTTCGTTGAGCCGAACTATTGGCGTAAAACTTTTGCCACTTTCTTCTTCTTCTTCTTCTTCTTCTTCTTTTTGTTTTTTTTTTTCAAGTGAATTCTTTTCATATCCGCACATTATTAAAGGTTATATTAACTTTGTCATTCTCTTAATTGCGCTGCAAGATACGCTTTAGAGTTTCGTTAACACTGGTTCGTATTTAATAAAAACTTTCTATGCTAAGAAGGTAAAAACAAGTTGTAGAACTAGGATTGTCTTTTCATAGGCTTACGGCTGTCATTGGCTACGTAAATGTTTTTCATTTTTACGATATTCGGATCTAAGGGTGAACTTATATCTTGTAGCGCTACTTGAAGCCCATGATCTTTCTCTCCGTGAAGAAATCTCAAATATACTTCAGATTATCATTAGATGAATAATGCATTCAGATTGAATGGTCATGAAGTTAGGAGCTGAATAAGTCGATCTCTAGTTTAAGCTCATTGGTTAACTCATAAAGTGCTTGTCGAAAGCCTAAAGAAATTTTTGACTGTCACTAGCTTCTAACTTAAGAGTTTCAATCGTTCCAAGAGAAGATTTATCTACCTGTTCTTACATTCACCCAGGAAAACTAAATTTGCTGTAGAGCATCACTTCACATTTTCTTTCATTTTTCATTGAAATTAACTCTTGAGCTCGATAAGTCAATCTTCATTTTACACTCATCTTCTACCTATCCATTCATCTTGTTGTCGTCCTAAGCAGTCTAAGTAAGATTTTCACTGCCGTTAACTTCACCAGTCTGAGATTCTAATCTAAGAACTCCCATTAGTTGTAAAAGTAAATGTATCCGCCTTAGTGTACACTTCCGTATCCGAGCAACGATCTATTTATCGTTAAATCAATCTCGAGAGCCTAAATATGCTGCAGAGTATCACTTACAGAATTCTTGCAGTTTCCGGTGAAACGAAGTCTTTAGCTGGAAAAGCCAAGTTTCATTGTACTATGCTGGGTTACAAATTCGTATCTCTGCTTATCTATGTACCTACCTACTTATCGACCTGGGAAGTCGAAATATGTTTTCGACCATCACTAGCTTCAGAAACACGAGGTCCTAGACTAAAAAGCCTCACCCGCCTATATACCTGGGTGCACATTTACCTGTCCGAGTGTCATTTATCTGTTCATATATCTGTCTAGAAAGCCTAGGTATGCTGCATAGTGTCACCTACTCATCACATTCTTTATCCGTTGAGATGGAATCGTGAGCTAAATCAACCCACTTTTGCTTATTGCTAATCGAATCAGTTGATCGGTACGTTTAGCTGGCTACCTAGCCATCTACCTGTCCGTCTGAAAAGGTTGTATAAATTTTGAACTATCGCTAGCTTGGCCAGTGTAATACTTTATCCTACAAAGTTCAATTTATTTTAAAACGATCTTCTGTCCGGATGAGACAAAATTTATCTGCCTATTTATCTGCCCGTCTACAAAGTTTCCACGTATGCGTAGCGAAAGCTTGCCCTGCATTGGCGTAACGTGGGCTGTGCTCGGCAAGCCTTCAACGAATATAAAAAAAAAAATGTCTGCTAATCCCAATCAAGTCTTTTAAGGGGACTAATCAGCTATCTTAGCTCATCTTGAGGCTGGGCGCTTACTACGTATCACAATATGTTCACTGCTTTTTTTCAGCCACTTTGCCTTTCAACCAACACATAGGAATCTTCCATACCCTCCCTTTAAATAGAATCCCCTTTCTTCTCTTCCATCTTCCATCCTTCCTGACCACGAGAACGCAAACGCATGTAGAGGCCGATTGGCTTGTAAAACATTAAAAAAAGCATGCCCCAAGTCATCATTTGTTCAGTACATTCTTCATCCTTTCAAGAATTTAAGTCAAAGTGGCCGAATTATTTCAAAAGTAAGCTTGTATGTGCATCTATTTAACCCGTTTACTTATCTAGCTATTCGTCTGGAAAGCTCAACCAACTCGTTGCAAACCCAAGCTCACCAATTCATCTGTTCTTAGCTGCCTTCTTATTGAACATAGGGAAATACGCTTAACAATAGCATCAATTAATCGGACGGCCAAGATCAATATGAGATCCTGGGAAACATTAGTTAACCCTGGCTAGAGGTATGTGGTTTCTTCTCAATCTCTACAACTACCCTCTCATCGATTTGTCTACCTGCTCGTCTATAAAGGTGAAATGAGAGTTACTGGATAAGCACAACTTCTTAATCATCTTCTCCTCTTAAACACCTTCTCACCTTTATTACGTCCAACTGTCCCCTTCACAGTGTTAGTCTATCTGTCTGGCCGTATTGGAAGCCAAAATATCCTTTAAAGTATTATTGTGTAAGCGCGCCTTCTTAGCCATTGTGATCAAGATGAGATCTTCTCACCTCATAAAATACTGAATTATGTTAACCAACTGTTCCCCATTAGCGCATTCGCCCCCCCGTATATCTGATTGCATATTTATCTCGTTATCTTTTGAAAGGCATTTCTTAAAAGCAGTAAGCCGTTCACTTTTCTAGTTCGAGCCTTTCTAATCTCTTTATAAATCGGTCTATCTGGTTGGTGGCTCCTATACATACACATATTATAAGTCTTCGGAGATCGAATATTTTTCTTAAAACATATATCACTTAAGAAGCATAATCCGGTTTTTAGATTTCTCTCCTTTTTGCTTTTATACCCGACGCCGATTGTGGTACAAGGATACATTAAATTTGTGCGGATGTATGTAACACCCAGAAAGGCTTGAGATAGACCCAACTTTTATTATCCCGAACGATTTGGAGTTACTTTTTGCATCGATCTAAACTTGTCTGTCTTTCTGTCTGTACGCTTTGTTTTCTTATGCTCAACGTACAGGCGGGAATTTTAAAGATATTTCGATGAAATTTGATACACCGACGTATTTTCGCCGAAAGGACGAAAGACCGTTTGCCATATAATGCCCTGTAATTGAAAAGTAAATATTTGAATAACTTTAGCATGGTGTAGGGCACTTCATGATGAATTGTGCCCCACTGTAGAGTTCTTACTTGTTTTTATTTGATTAAGTGTGTCTTACTTTCTTTTTTTTTTTTTGGCCGTAACGTGTAAAGTGTTGGCTTAGTTGGTATGTTGTTACTAAGGATAAAAGGTGTGAGATAAATAGCACACACCTACACGCGCAAATGCTTTTTAATGATGTTGACCAAGTTAACGACAAAGTTGTGCAGGAAATGCTTAATCTCTTCTCAAATGGATTCATGTAAAATAGTCAAAGTCATCATTAACCCGACACATTTGCCAAACCCTAGACTTCATTTAGCCGAGTTGTGTAAAGGGAAGCAATAAAAAAAAAAAAAGAAATGCATTACGAATCGTGAAGAGAGATAGATAGAGAAGCGAGAGAAAATTTATGCAAACTTTTATGAATTCATAACTGCCCTAAGTCTTTCGAAAGCAAAAAAAGAATATAGAAAAAATTATAGTAAAGACGCGAATTTATAATCACTCGGTTTATGGTTTGGCAGAAAAATTTCCCATAAATATATTAAAATCTCAGTCATTTGTAAGATTTTAATTACAAAAAAAAAAGAAAAAAAAAAAAGACAAACTTCATGTACATGTAAGCATCGACTAAAGTGAATTCTAAGAGGACATGAACTAAGTTATGATGCACTCAAAATACTTTAAATATTTTTAAATCTTATACTTTTTTATAAAATTTATATTATGTACATATATATATATATATATATTTGAGCTAACACGTAAGACTTTGAAAATATTGTCTCACCTGCTTACAATGTTATTAACAGAGAGAGAGAGAGAGAGAGAGAGAGAGAGAGAGAGAGAGAGAGAGAGAGACAGACCGACCAACCGACCAGTGGCCAGGATTTATTAACTTGAAATATTACAACATTTTCTTATTACAATGCTTCTTACTCTCTACTTCAATGTAATATGAAAAGCATGCACAAGCATATATATATATATATATATATATATATACGTATTCTAGTAACTCTTTCACTTTTACTTGGATGAGAAATTTTCCAACTCAACCAACACAATGAATTTTACACTTAGTTGCTAAGCATACTTTGAGTAATAGCTAGTTGTTAAAAAAGAGAGTAAAAAATATGGAAAAATTTACAATCGAAGTAAAACGGATAAACACACTTAACCAAATCGACCTTAAATCTCGCACTGATTATATAGATCTCTTATAGTGTTTGCCTCTACTACTACTACTACTACGCTTGCCAGATAGTTTACATAGCTAATAGCTATCCCCTATAAGGAAAATGTAACAAAAAAAAACAAGAAAGAAAACAATTTCAAATTCTTCACAAACGATTGAATGGCTAGTAAACAAATTAAAATTTACGAGATATACACGACACAAGATGTGCAGATAAAACAAAAAAAAAAAAAGAAAAAAAGATGGAAAACCCATGATAGTAAAAAAGGAAATCAGCGCTACCTAAAGATTGAAGCAACAACTACTGGAACTTTAGACTTTACGTATTACACCTTGCCAGGAAATAATCCACTATATCGAATATTTATATATACATTTTTTAAAAGAATTATTAACATACTTTTAGGTAATTGTATGCGAAATATAACACAACAATGAATTTAAATAAATATTAAGAAAATGTTTCCAGACTGTAGGAGTTATTCCTATATATCGACCAGAAACACAGCACTCTAACAAAGAAAACAAGAACAAGCATCTTACACCAAAAAAAAAACAAGAACAAGCCTCTTACACCTAAAAATATGCAACAAGTTTGCTAAAATGAATTAAATCAAAAAAAAACAAGAACAAGCCTCTTACACCTAAAAATATGCAACAAGTTTGCTAAAATGAATTAAATCAAAAAAAAACAAGAACAAGCCTCTTACACCTAAAAATATGCAACAAGTTTGCTAAAATGAATTAAACCAAAAAAAAACAAGAACAAGCATCGTACATCAAAAAAATGCAATAAGTTTGCTAAGATGAATTAAACCAAAAAAAGCAAGAACAAGCATTTTACACCATAAAAAGCAAGAACAAGGATCTTGCACCAAAAAAAAAACAAGAACAAGCACTTACACGAAAAAAAACAAGAACAAGCATCTTACACCAAAACATATACCATAAGTTCGCTAAGATGAATTAAACCAAAAGAAACAAGAACAAGCATATTACACCAAAAAACGAAAAACTCAAAATTGGACTTGGTATTGTTTAGGAACCTTAGGGATTTAGTAAATATTTTTATATGAGTGTTTTTATTTTGTCTTCAAGCAGAAACTTTGGGTTATGGCATTCGAAACCAGATGACCTGGTGATTACTAGTTGATGGGCAGCGCCGATCATGACATTGGCCTTGATTGTTTATTATGAATACATTGGCCTTTCTTTGTTTCACAATTTTCCGAACTGGTGTGAGTGACTTTTGACATTTGGATAAACAATTGAACCCCTGGGTAACCCAGCGAGTTAAGCCCAGCGATCAGCTAGACAAGAAAATTTCTATTTAGGGAAAGAAAGAATTTTCAGTCTTTACAATGGCAACACCTTTGACAAGCCAATGATGTCAATGATGTGAAATCAACCTTTTATTAGACCGATTACCTTAGAAACAATTTCCCAGAAAGTGCACTCACATACTTTTGTGTTCAACTTACGGATGGCAGTCTTCGATATAGCATTGATTTGCTTTGGCCCAAGCAACAACTCTTTTGAAAATAGATCGAGTCGGGCTATTTTTCTCACCTTTCGACATATAAAGCCTTATGGTGTTTGCATTCATTTTAGTCAGCGACTTCTAGAGGTAAAAATGATAAAGTGCTATGACAATCCCTAGCGCGCAAAAAGTCATGGACAAGCCCTCCACATTGACAACGAGGCGGAATATTCATCGCCATGTTTTTTTTTGCTGCGCGTATAGTGAGATCAGCAAGACGTAGTATGTTACGTGCTCCTAAAACCGATTGAAACTGTTACTGCAAATGTTTATTGACGTCAGTTGAACAAATTGAACGACGTGGGGTCCCGCCACACCCAGGCGTACTCACAAGACATGGTGCTTGTTCAGATCGATGCAGCATAGCTTGGCTGGCACGCGGCTACGCAAAATTGAGGAAGTGCGAAAACGGACCAATGATTGGATCTCTACCAAACCGAGATAAGTTCTTTCGATCCAATATCGCTATTTTGCCCAAAAGATGGGAAAAATTGATAGAAAATGATGAAAAATATTTTCCTTAACATGTATTGTACCAATTTTTCTCAAGGAATACCTTTTTCAAGTAAAAAATTACCAAAATTACCGTAAGCAGCTAATATATTCTGATGTTGTTGCTTTTGTTGCTGTTTTTTTTTTACTTTTTTTATTAACATACCCAGTCAATTTCCTATTCGTGAAACACAGTGACAATCAGAAGGAAGTCAGGAAAAAAAGAGTTAGGGAGCATACGAGTGCAGCCTAATGGTTAGGCCCAATCTGTAAGGGCTATGTCCTTCCCGCCTGAGCACTCACAACAGGTACGATCAAAATAGAGTCTATCGCGAATGTGATTTGAATCCGCGAACACTAACTTAGTAAAAATTGATCCGTAATAGCAACTAAGTGTAACAAACAACCATACGAAATTTGGACAACACACACATCAATTTTTGCCAACCTTTGGATACAGTGGTAGTTTAGTTTCAAATTAACTGTGGCAAACTTGGACTACATAATTCCATCTTGTGGACGTCATTTAGTACAAAACACTTCTTTGTGTATATCTGTAAAATAGTTATGTATTTGTGAGCGTCATCCCATATAAAACACTTTTTTATATATATCTTTAATATAATTGCATATAATAAGTGTGTCAATACGCAGTCTACTTTCTATAAACAGCCTCGCCTGACGATAATGTTTTTATTTGTTCCTTATTTATATAAAATTTTTGTAGTCATAAACGGCTTAAGAATTGTAAGATTGGAATAAACAAAAATTAGTTCTAACAAATAAGTATATTATTGTAGTCGGGTAAGTTCGATCTTTAGATGCCCTACACCAGTTCGTCCAATACACTTATGCATTCGCTTTGCTTATAGTACACCAAATATTAATATATTAGCTTCATGCAAATTCCGTTCGTTCCGTTGAAAGTCCATATGCCCACACATCGCATGACTCGATCCAAATTTCGTTGACTTAATTTACTTCTTACAAGTTTTATTATTTTTCAACTCGGGTCATAAAAGACTAGAAATTTTGACTTTTTCTCCATTTTAAAGCTTAGTTTTCATGATAACCCTTACAAATGTGAAGGAGAAAAGAATAGACCTATTTGGTCCAAATGCCCTAAGGTTAATTTCACACAAATTCATCATAGAACTTTAGAAATTAAACATTTTTCCGGAGGGCATCAGAAATCTTATATGAGGTGCAGTCCAAGAAATAACCCCATGTGGTTAAAATTTGGTTCACTTTATGTTTACGTCAAATTTCTAACATGAAACGTGAAAAGAAGAAGAAATTTTGATCATAAGACATTAAAAATTGGCCTTTTAGGGTTTTGCATTTTCCGAGAATGCTTAGCATCCAAAAAATAGACCAATGTGTTCCAAACTACGATAAAATTGTTTTTTTTTTTCAGTTTATTTTTATGAACCAATTTTCACCATGAGATTTTTTACCATATAAATATTCAGTTTTCGTTGGAACGAGTGAATTTAAGGCCTCGAAAAATGTTCCTCGCCGAACTAAATTTCTCATAACGGTTTAGAATGTCGAAATGCTATTACTCAGTACAAATTGCAATTTTTTTATGCCTGTGACTTTTCAAAATGAGGCGTTAAATGAGGAATGGTCGCAAAAGTGGACCGATCGGGACAATTTAGATTCAGAAAATAATAAAAAACAATGGGTCGATCTTAAGTCCTTCAGAATGTCAGATAAATACACACAAGGTTATATATATGTACACCCTGCACTAGAAGTGGTGTAGAGTGTAATAAAAAGAAGCAAAGCAAAGCAAAACAAATATACGAACTGAGTCATAATGAAAAGGAAATTTTATATTGCTTATGCTATTATTACGATAAGGTAATGTCAGCAAGAGAGTTAATTTCGGAGCACCATAAATAGGGGCCTCTCTTGACATGTACACTATTACAGAAGAAATATAAACAACGGCAACAACAACAACAGCAACAACAACAGCAACAACAACAACAGCAAGAATGTGTGCCCTGTTCACTCTAATGTTAACCTCAGAATGTTGCTTCTGACGTACCCATGATTTCTAAGAACACGGGTGCACATATAGAGAAGCAGATATGACGGACGTAAGCAATACACGTCTTACATAATGGAGAGTTTGCAATAGTTGAGAATACTACATTACCGACATAACTTTTTCTCATTTGAAAAAAAAATCGCTTTTTGCGCTCACTTGCAGCTACTTCAACCATATAATTAAGCTCCGGTTTTAAAACTTTGCTCCTTTTCTTTACTTAACTAAACATTTCGCACAAATCTTTCTTATCAAATTTTTTAAAGAACATAAGAATTTTAATAATAAAGACTTTTTTTGACGTTATTGCCACAAGTACATCAAGAAAAATTATTTTATGCGATTAATATTTTAGTTGACAACACTTATTCACGGTTTCAGATAACTGTAAATACATTTATTAGGTATCGATAGTTAACGAGAGTTATTCATATAATCAGTTAAAAAAAAAAAACGAGCAGATCGTGTCGTTCACGCAGTGCAGAATCATAAGCAAAAAGTGCTTAAAGATATAAATTTTTTTTCTATTTGCGGATACTTAACTGCCTTTCAAAAAATGTCAGATGGTGAGTTATCAACGTAAAGGCCTAAGATTAAGGATTAAGTGGGAGTAACGATCATTTTAACTTTTAGCAAAAGTTGACACTTTTAACAAACTTCAAAAATTTATACCCCTTTATGGTACTAAGGAATTTAGTATTGATGTTAAGGATTGCTCGAAAGTGCGTTTCACTTTGTCTAAAACCCTTACGGAAAGCGATGAGATGTACGAGATTAATGTTGGCGACGAATCAAATGGAGATGCGTCGATAAAAAGAAAGGGAATCAATAGCGATGTTACGGAGGTATCTGAAACTGATATCTTAAAGAATGGTCGCTTCTCTGTTTGCTTTAATCCCACGGTTATTGCGCTTACTTACTTATACCCCCGCCATGTCTTTCTATCACATCCAACTTCTGAATGGTTTGATTTAAACTTTGTGAGCATTGATTGTAACGATAGTGGCACTTGGACGTTGGATTCCATATGTTTCATAAAATCGATTGGTAGAGAAAATTTCCCTTATGTTGTTGGAAAATATTATTTTTATTTAATTACCATCTAGAACTCGTTGCACCCAAGGAAACGCCCTATCAATTTTTTCGTCTGGGCAGCATAAAAATATTTCATTTTGAAGTTTGTTGCTCACAAGTGGTCCACTTAGCACTTACTCAAAGTCCCGAAGAAGTTGATCCCATGTACGAAATTATCATCGGTGGATGGGGTAATACAAAGTCAGCGATAAAGAAAAATCGCTTAAACACTGTCGCTTGTGTGTCAACCCCTAACATCTTAAATGAGAAAAAATTCCAAGAGCTTAAAATAGATTTCAACAATAATGCGATAACCGTGTACAAAGGCGATGACCCTGTTATGTGTTATATACCTAAAGAGTTGCCAGAGTTCTTCTTCTTAGGCGTGCGCGCCGGCTCAGATGTTAATGCAACATTCAAACTGTCAGGTAAATGAAATTTACTTAAATTTAAGAAGAATAAATTTTGATCGCACTTCTTTATCAGGTCCTCGTTATGAACGGGTTCACATATCCCAGAGAAAAAACGGTTATAATTCATCGCCAAAAGTGAGCTTTAGTAAAATTAAATGATATAAAATTTTTCAATTTTTTTAATAGTGAAAATATAACCGACATGTTTTATTTACCTCTGGAAAAATGGAAATTTGCTCTATTTCTCAATTAAGGACTCATAGGTCTAAAATTCAAAAACACTTGAAAATTTTCTTCTCGATTTTATTAACACAAATTGAAAGAAGCATAATAAACTTTCTTCTCTCAACATTCTTCGTTTGCAAAAGAAGTAGATTGGGCGGGCATCAAAATTATTTACTCATTCCGTCCACGAAACTACCGCAATTAATTCAAATTTTATCGTAAAGCATTTAAATCTACACCAAGAATTGTCCATCTGTCCTTGAGTTATCAAAAAATTTACTTTTATAATTGAAAACGGTTTTCAATTAAAATTTTTGATTATATGGCGGCGAATCATCTGTTGTTAACTCGCTGAATATTCAAGAAGAAGAGAAGAATAATTTGATTAAGTTATTGTTTAAGTGACGTCGTCGAGTTCGAGGCGCTAGGTTTGAAATATAAAATAATTCAATTTCCTCACACATTTGCCTTCACTGTTGGTTCTGCTAAGCATCTATCAAATGGGAAATGCGTTTAATGCGTTTTCCTTTCTTTTATTACGCCACAAAAGAAGGCAAGTTTATGCACAATGCTGCATGGGCACCTGCCGCGAGAAGAAAATTAAAGTTGGCCAGCCGATGAAGAACGGTGCGCATCCCTGCTCTAGATGTTCAGTGAGCTGAATTTTCCAGAAACGTAAACCTTCTTATGAAAATCACGCATTATAAAGGCTGGTTGAAAATGGTGTTATGATATATGAATTTATTGTGGTAACATTGGGCTACACGCTCCAAGTCTGCTGTTCGCCATTCCGCCTATGTAAGGATGGAAAGTAACTCTTTATAGGATATTAACTTTTAATATTTTGTGGTATGAAATGAGTGAACAATTGGGTTAGTAGATTAATGGTGAACCTGGTCTGTCTATAATGATCCCATATTGTTGGTTTTGCTCCTTTTTTTCTTCCCTAGAAAATCCGAGAACATATCGCATCGAAATTTGAGAAATGAAATAAAAAAGTGAAATTGAAACTTGGCGAAGATCACTTTCCCCGCACAACATAATATTTATAGTTACGTGGCGGATTTGATCACACGGAAAACATATATATATGTATATATATATATATAGCGTGTATATATATAAACGCATTTAAAATCAAGCCTCCAAACGTTATTATGATTTAAGAGAGAGAACTTCGTGTTCACATTAATCTTTTTTAATCAACTCAGTAAATTATTTGTCGCTGATTTGTTGACTCGCAGAAGAAGAAGAAGAAGAAGAAGAAGACAAAATTATGGATTGATTCGATATTTTTGAAAAGTGCATTTAAATGTCGTTGAAATGATTAAAAAAATTATTTGTTCGCTGTTGGGTAAATCCATCAGCTTCATAATTCGCTCATTGTATATAAATATAAAAATTTTTAAGAAAAAAGAAAAAATAATTCTTTATATCTTTGTTAGGTCAAAAAACTTCGCCGTAATTGTGTGAATTTATACCTCTTTATGGTAATAAAAATATCAAATTTGTAGTCGAGGATAGTACGCGGATATCCATAATTTTATCGAAAACTCCCGTTGAGAACGATGAGATGTAGGAAATTGTTATTAGCGGCGATTCGAGGGAGAAGTCACGTATAAGAAAGAAATGCCATGAGGGACGCTGTGGGGGGATAGAAAAACGTCTAAATTTTGATTTAAAATACTGCGCATTTTGGATAAGTTTAGAGAATATGTCAATCAAAGTTGGCCTTAAGGATGAGGAGGAGCCATTTATGTCTCTCTCGAGTGTTTATGAATCATCCGAGTTAAATTTTACAAGCTTTGATTGTGGTAAGACCGGCACTTGGAAAGCATTGCCCCTACCTACTGGAACACCTGTAGGTAAGAGCGTTCCTCGTTAATTTATTAGAAAGAGCTTAACACGTCCTATATAGACCTTAGATCTCGTTACGACGAAAGAAATGCCTTATCAATTTTTTCGTGTCAACAAAGAGAATAAATTTTACTTTGAAGTGAACCCTCGAAAAGACGCTCAATTACTGCTCACTACAGTACCTAAAGTTCTTCCACCTTTATATAAAATCGTTATCGACGACATAGAAAACACCCAGTCAACTGTACGTAGAGATTGCTCAAAATATCTTGCTTACGTGTACACACCTCGCATATTAAATGAGAACGATTATCGAGGCTTTTGGATAGATTTCAAAAAAGATTACATAAAAGTTGGACACATGAATGAGAATTGTCCCTATAGGGATTACGAATTGCCAAAATTTCTCTACTTAGGCGTACGCACCGGTCCGGTGCTAAAGGAATGTAGAAACTGCATGGTGATTAAATTTTGCTGTCTCTTAAACGATTTTAATAAGAATTCAAAACGCGAATGTATTTTAGGTCCTTACAAGGTGACAGAACAAAAGACGAACAAAGGCAATGGCCCGCCGTGTTGTACTCTCACTAGTCAAGAAAAACAACGTTGCACTTAAAAATTCTATAAAACGAAATTTCGGAATTAAATAAAAAGAGAAAAATTTATATTTGAATTCTTCTGCACCTCTTGATGCCTTGCATCACTTATGGTGCAAGGGTATACTAAGTATGAGCAGATGTGTGCAACATCCAGAAGGAATTGAGATAAACTCAACTTTTATTATGCTGACCGAATTAGAATCACTTTTTGCATTGATCTAAAATTGTCCGTCCGTGAGTCTTATTTTATTGTTTCGGACCATAATTTTTGAGATATTTTTTTAAGAAATTTAGTTAAACTTGCTGCTAGACTAACTTCTACAACATTATCCTACGGCAGGAGCCGAAGATGCCTTTTAATCTCTTTTCTTTTAGTAAGTCAGTTCGCAATAACCTCCTGTTGACTCCTTGAGTTACGTGCTCTTTGTGTAAATCCTTTTAGTTAAGAGTTATAAGAGGTTATAATTGCCTGTCTGGGGTTCGTAGCCTACAAACGTAGTCCTTGTTATAATGAGAACAGCTAATTATTTAGCATTACGATGGAAGTGTGGTTGTGGTATATATTATTCCCTTTCATACTAGTCTAGTTACCTTCTTGGCCCTTTTTTTGTTTAATTGTTTGAGTAAAAATTAATTGTATAAAATGGTCTATCACTAGTTGTGACAACTACTTGTGTTGTTATTAGCAGATTACTGCGTTCACTATATTTAGGTACAAAATTGTTTTATGGAATTGAGTGGCGAAGACAAAAAAAATACATTCCAAAAACATCACTTCAATATAGATATAAATGTACATACAAATAGCCCTGCAAGATAGAAGTGACAAAATCCTTCCAACTGATACGCCCACATTTATTGTTTATATAATAAATTCGAACACGTCCTTTTAAGTGACTTTTTAAAAGTTTAGACGTACCTTTGTCAAAAATGCGAATAAAAACCGAATATATTCTAGCAAGGCCGACCATTAGATACTTCACACGATTTTGCTTAATATATTTATTCACTCGTTTTGATAATAATACATCTTGTGGAGGCATAATTTTCATGAAAGCCCGCACATTGGCAGATATAGAGACCTTTATTCACTTTTCTCGGAATGGAAGTGTGTGCAAAATGAAGAAAAGTCGTAGGTAACGATGGACATTGCTTTGAATAAAATATATTGAATAAAGCTTTAAAGTTGCAAAGAAAAAAAAAAACCGTTAAAACTTTAGCTAGTTTTCGGCTTTCGGTAGGCGCTTTTAATTTACTTCCCTGAAAATTGCTTTTAAAAATGTAAGGAGTTTGCGATCGGTATTCAATGAAGCAAAGCCGCAAACACTTGTTTCACGTATACGGAATTGCGTTTTAAACTACTGCAACAATGCGGAGATACTCACGACTATCGCTGCGATCATCGCTATGTTTTTTTTTTTTTTTTTTGAGAGACAATTGATGATCGCCGAAAGGCTAATCATGTATCCATTGTCGCCCGCTTTGCAATTTATCTCTCGTTACCCTATTTTCTATTCTAATACATTAACAACTGACAGAGAGAGAGAGAGAGAGAGAGAGAGATAGAGGGAGAGAGAGATGTGAAAAATGAGAGACAAATTGACGTTTGTTTGCTATATATACATAGCAGCTACATACGGTAGACAATAACGATCATCCAAAGTGAAAGGAATGGAAAATTATGTAGACTTTCGACAAATGAAGAAAGTAATAAAATCCAAGTTTTTTTTTTATTGCGGAATGATGTCCTCTTCATCGTTATATTATATTTGATCTTCCATTTCTGTGTGCCAAATTTTTTCTGCTTTTATGCATGAATATGAACGAATAAAAAGAAGCTATAATACATAAAAAAATTTCTTTTAATTAAAGCAGGGAATAATATTGTTGACAACACTGGAAATTTTTATATGCGTTACAATTTTAAAAATTATTTACATACCACCAATCACACCACTTTGTCCCAGGACGTAATAAAAAGCCGTTTTTGAATTTGGGGAATCTTTGCGTAAATCTACATGCATAGAACATATATAACATATATAACACATTTTTTTTAAATCGCATATAAGTATACAATTAAATTTCGCATGGAGTTTAACTTTCAAAACGAAAAATAATTCAGTCTCACAGCTGCTTGTATTTTTCGTTTACAGCTGTTTTCCTGTAAATACAACTCTAAAAGGAGAGATTTGTAATAACTTTTGTTAGTTTATATTCAATACGAATGCATGTTTGTTTTCTCAGCGATAGCAATTTTACTAACGCAACTCAGAGAGCGCATTTGGCGGCTGTCGTTTATTTCATTGTTGCTTGCTTGCATGATTATTCCACTGAACAATACATCGCAAATATTTTGTGATACTAAGTTATTTAAAAAATAAAAATTCTAAAAAAATTCTTTTATTATTGATTGTTTATTATTTATTTATTTAGTTTTTCTTTGGAGAAACATGTCAGACATATATAAAAGTCTGCTATCTCACTATTTTAAGCTTCTAAAGCGCTTCAAATATTTTGACTTTTTAACGAAAATTATTCGTATGCTGAGTTGAAGCAAGCAAGTCATTCGCGCAGTATGTAACTATAAGACCAAGGAGAGAGTATTTCAAGGTATTTTTTGCTCTTCTTTACGGTTTCCGATAATTATAAATACATTTCTTAGGTATCGATAGTTAACGATAGTTATTCATATAATCAGCTGAAGAAAACACAGTATAGTACTATAAGCTTAAACGAAAAGTGTTTTTGAAAATATATATGTTTTTTATATTTGCTTATAGTTCCTTTCAAAAAAATGTCAGCTGGTGAGTTATTAACGAAAACCCTTATTATTAAACAATCATTGTAACTTGTAACAGAGCTTAAAACCTTCAACAAATTGCAACAATTTATTCCACTTTACGGCAACAAGTTTGTTGGCATTGTCGTCAAGAATTGCTCTGAAGTATGTTTAACTTTGGCTAAAACCCTTAATACAAAGGACGAGAGGTATGAGATTAATATTACCAACGAATCAAGCGGAGATGTAGTAATGAAAAAAAAGGGAACCGATGTTAGCGATGTTATCGAGTTGTTTGAAACTAATGTTTTAAAAACTGGTGGCTTTTATATTAACTTTAAGCCGAACGTTATTGAGCTTTGTTACAGACAATGTCGTACTGTCTTTCTATCACATCCAACTTCTGAATGGTTTGATTTAAACTTTGTGAGCATCGTGTGTAATGATAACGGCACTTGGACGTTGGATCCCTTAATTTTTAAAAATTCGATTGGTACAGATAATTTTTCTTATGTTGTTGCAAAATATTAATTTTATTTGATTAACATGTAGAACTCATTGCACCCAAAGAGACCTCCTACGAATTCTTTCGTCTAACCGAGGGAAACGTATTTCATTTTGGAGTTTGTTGTGCACAAGATTTCACTTAGCGCTTACCCAAACTCCCGAAGAAGTTGATCCCATGTACGAAATTATCATCGGTGGATGGAACAATACAAAGTCGGCGATAAACAAAAATCGCTCAAAAACTGTCGCTTGTGTGTCCACCCCTAACATCTTAAATGGAAAAGCATACCAAGAGTTTAAAATAGATTTCAAC
>KK502916.1:14149-34503 GCA_000688735.1 Glossina austeni | reverse complement strand
CAGGTAAATGGAATTTATTTTAAATTTAATGTCTGTTAATAAGTTTTAATCATATCTCCTTATCAGGTCCTTGGAATCCTCGGGATCATAATTACTACAAAGCCAATCCTCATTGTCGACCACCAGAATTGCGCTTTATTCAAATCAAATGATTTGCTTATTTTACTGGAGTAGGAAAAATTCTACTTTACGCTGCATTTTGTAGAAATAAAATTTTTCCATTTTTTTAATTGTGAAAAAGACGAATTTTTTATTTATCTCTGAAAAAATGAAAATTTCTGTCCCTGCTTGTCAATTTAGGGCTCATAGTTCTAAAATTCAAAAAACACTTGAAAATTTTTCTCTCGATTTGGGCAGCCTTCGGTTTCCTTTTATCATTTTTACCAATAGATGTCGCTGATCGAAATACCTGCAAGCATCTATTATTAGATGTTTGCCAAAATTGGCAAGATTTTACAGTCTTTTTGGCAACATGGCGATATATGTCGAAAGAACTTATGATGATTTGGCAGTGATCCACCCACCGATCCCTTTGCGTCTTCTTCTACTTTGCTTGGCTGCGTGCCTGCCAAACCTGCTTTTGTTTACAATTTCAAGCAAAGGTTCTCAATTTTCAATCCATACTGCACCGGTCTGAACAAGCACCATGTCTGGTGAGTACGCTGTGTGTGACAGGACCTCCCATTCAAACTGCCACAGTCTATCCTGGACAACCCTTGCAACATGTGGCTAAAAAAGAGCATTTTCAGTCAATTCGTGTCGTCCATTTTGAACCATTGAATCCAAAGCCGACAATTGGGATATGAAGGAGCAACGTCAATAAGCCTCTGAACATGTTTGGTGGGCTCTTCAAATAAACAACGGTAGTAATGAATTTGAAAGAAGAAGAATTTTGAGTCTTACATACAATATAAGCCTGTTGGCTCTGAGCATGTTTGGTGGGCTTCGGTAGTAGATCTCTTCAAATAAACAACGATAGTAATGAATTTGGAAGAAGAAGAATTTTGAGCGTACACTGATTAAAACAAAAATTTATTATATGGAAAACACTTAATATTTAAAAATGATTTTCACAAGATTTGATCTAAAAACGAAGTAAAACCATTTAAAACTAGGCCTAGAAAAAATGTTTTCATCCCTACCTTGCAAGCAACGAAAGAGAACAGTATAAGTGCGGAACATGTGTGTGTAAATATATTTACATACGAGTAGTGAGCACGTGAGATTCGACATAACTTTAATGCAGTTTTCTTTTCTTCTCTTTTTTTTTTTTTTCATGTCGAATTTTATTAACTTTTATAAAATAAATTTCTCTTTTCGATTTTTTGTTTTTTTTTTTTGTAACAAACAATTTTTCCAACAATTACCTAATAAATCTTTGTCAAAATTAATTTTAAACACACGTTCGGCTCATCAATCATTTGGCTTAAAAATCTCATATAAAAATTTTCAAAATAATATTAACATGTTTTCGTTGCAAACATATATACATACATATATACATAGATGCAAACATATATATATACATATATACATACATACATATAATAAATATCGGTTTTCAGCATACATGCACCTGTAGCTATAACAATTTTTATATGCGTTCAGGACTTTTTAAATTTTGTTTACTAACAAAGCCAATTTTAAAAAATGAGTTTTATATATGTATATACATATCTATATATATATATATATATTTTTCTTTTTTTTTTAATAAAACTTTTCCTTGAGCCACTTTAACTGGATGTCAATGATATAAAGAAAACCAAAAAAAAAAGGAAATATTTTTTCAACATTTATTTCGCTTCAATAATTACAACATTGAAAAACTCTGAAATAGGTATAAACACATACCGGATACACATGATTGATGAAAAAGAAAATTTTGTTTTTTTCTTTTTTTTTTTTATATTTTTTTTTAAAATGTCAATTCAACATAATTGAGTCGCATTCACTCTATCACAAATAGAAAATAAAGTATTCAAAAAGTACACACCATGTGCATAAATGCGAATATGTCTATGCAAACATAGCAAAAGCTTTAAACATGTCTCTCCTCATATAACTATATACATATCTATCTGCGTATAATGCTATAAACCATAGAAAAATCCATCAAAGTTTACATATATACGTTAAGTATAAATGCAAGTATTTATGTATGTGTGTGTATGTACATATATATATATATATATATATATATATATGTTTATGTATATTCATTCATGAACTATGTTCATAGGATTTTTGTCGTAGAGGCTTCAAAATGCTTGACGTGGTGTTAATGTCGTGTAGACATCAGTTTCACTCATACAAAGGAATCCAGGTCGCCAAGTCAACTCAACAAACAGCAATGCATTCAATGAGTTTCATGTGGTTTTTTTAACATCAATTTTTCTTCTTCTTCTTCTGTTATTTTTTTACTTCTTTTTTTTCGGCTTTTTTCAACTCATCATATAAAAATATCGTTGACTGAAAGAAGGAAAAAAAAAAGAAACGAACCTGATGTTCAAACATGGTAAAGTAACCAAAGTATGATGACATCCAACAACAACATATTTACATATATGTATATACATATATATATATATATATATATATATATATATATATATATATATATATATATATATATATATATATATATATATATCATAAATAATATATATACATTAGTATGCACCCACAGGTGTATTCATAGCGATAATGTGTGTACGTTCACAAGCTTGCAGGGTATGCATGGCCATGCATGCAGAAATATTTCTTTGTTTTTCATTTTTATGATTATCAGCATAAGAAAAAAAGGAAAGAGAATTTATTTTACAATCTTTGCTCTTTGCAAAAACTCCTATGGTAACAACATAAGAGAGTACTTTAAAAGTAAAAAGGAGACGGCCATTAGGATATTGTAGAGAAATAAAGGGAATTATTTAAAAAATTTCCTATTTGAAGATGTACTGATTATCGATAACATTTTGGTAAAAGAGAGAGTGTTCTTTATTCTAATGCTTATCAGAGGATAAGGGCATAAAAGTCACATGCGACTTTTTCATGGTTCAAGGGCTTATTAGGCTGAGATAGGCTCACCGAATTACTTTTTCAGAATTACTTTTTGAATTGATCTATGCCTTTCCGTCCGTCTGTCCGTTGTAATGTTTGGTTTCATGACACTTTTGGTAAAATTTGGTACACGAACACCATTGGCGCTGCGGAGAATGGACACACTTTCGACTCCTTCTCATATAACACTTTATTTTTCGGTGATATATTTTATCTATCTATTAATATTTTGGCAAAAATATGAGAAATCGGTCAGAGAGGACGCTCTGACTTGTTGGCTATTAAAACGTTTCAAATGGTTTGATGATGGAATGATGAATACTAATAGGCTTCATTTGTTACAATTCCGATAAACACTTTTCTAATCATTTGAACAATTTCCTTACGGTTTTGCATATCTCGCGAAATTTTAAGGAAAAGAAAATAAAAGAAATTGAATAATTGAATGAATGTATGAAAACAAATACAAAAACGAAGAACCGTTAGTTAAAGATGTTTTTTTTTTTTTGTTTGAATCTTCTAGTTATATGTTTTCGCTGTAGAGTTTTTTATGCTCCAGACCGCGGTGTCCACCATTCTCATTTTGAAATTAACCCATTTTTAGGCAGATAATATATCTTCATTTAACGATTGTATAAAATAGTTTTAAACATGCGGTCTTGTTTCACTTATGATAAATAAGCATAAACCCTCAAAAAATTGAAAAAATAAAATTTAGTTACTCGTAACTTTGTGTGGGCATGGTCGAATGGTTCCATATTCGTACCTAAAGAGTAGAGGGCTTCGTAAAGTAAATGGCGAAAATTTCAGGATTCTAACTTTAATAACTTCCGAGTAATGAGCAAAAAACTAAAAATTTTTGTTTAAAAAACCTGAGTTGCATTCAATTCACGCTTTATTCCGCGCGTTTGCTCTGACCAATTTGGTCCATTTTCAATTCCAAACTGCCCTCGGCAACTTCAAATGTTTATACCAAATTTGAAATCGATATCTTCATTTTTGTGACCAGGAGAGTGCCAACAACACACACCATACAGACGGACGGACATGGCTAAATAAACAGTACTTTATAGCGTCTCTAAAACTTCTTTTTGGGTACTACATGTGTTTTGGAAAAAAACAAAATGAATATATCCCCAACTTACAGTGATGGGTATAAAAAGTAATTTATGGGGTATAATGGGGTAAAGTAATTTAATATAAGTTTGCGTTTTTTATGAAGTATGAGTTCTTGACCCTCAACCCATAAAGGCAGTTTTTAATAAAAAAACCTCAATTTTGGGTACTGTATGTAGATTTTATTGGGTTACTGTATATTTGTATAGAAAATTTCTATTTAAACCACGTTGATCTTAATATGCTTGAATAAGCAAAAGCAGAAGACATCAGTTCTCTCTCGCGAAATCAGGAGTCGACCTGTCGTCCCCCGAGGTCAAGTAAACTCGATAGATTTGGATAATCGACTCAATATAACGAATGGGGAGTTTACTGCTATCGACAAAGTATTAATTTAATAAATAATCGTTCGATTCTAAAATTGTTGTGCAGTGGTGTAGAAAAATTATAATCGAGGACCATAAAATGGACCCTCGAGCATTTTCCACTAAAAGTAAATGAAAGCAAGCAAGTAATTGTTGGTTTAAAAAGATTCAGTCTCTCTAGAATTATACGAACCTCGATCATTTCTATCTCGATGACGGATAATAATAAATATTTAGCCTAAGGAAAGCAACCTTTTTGATTTTTTCCTTACAATCAATCGTTTTCATAAATATTTATTACCTCTATATCTCGTCATTTTCTGTAGAGAATTTGATTTTTTTTTAAATACTGTTTTTGGCTTATTTTTTTATTTCTGTATTTTTTTCTGAATAACTAGATAATGGAAAAATAAATTCCAAGAGAGTAAGAAGTCTTTAAAATACTATTTCTTTAGTCTTTATCTTTAGCATTATCGACCAAATATTTCTAGTTTTCCTTAATTTTATAATTATTATAAATTTATAAATATTGTATATAATTATAATATTAATTTTTGCTTTTTTTTTTATTTTAACACCAGATTTATTTGAAAAGAGCATAAAGGTGAAATTCATACTTTTTGCCTTATTTTTTTGCTCTTTCACTAGACTGTATAAGGAAGAGAATAATTAACAAGAGAGTGTACACTCGCTCGTTTTACTAGCAGCCAATGAGGAAGATGACAATGAGGAAGAGATACTAAATGAATTCTTTCTCTGTTTTTCTCATTGTTTGCTACGAACTCGATCATTTATTGTTCGTTTTATTAGAGATACGTATACAAAGCCTGCATATACAAAAACATCCTTACACGCTTGATTATCTTTCATTTTTTTAACACTAAAGCTGTCGACGTTTTATTTATGTAAAGTTATGTGTCGTTTTTACTCGACTAAGAACAAAACTCAAAGACCGATCTGAATCATTTTGAATAGTGTTCGTCCTTGGGTCGAAGTACATCTGTGTACCAAATTTCATTAAAATATCTTAAAAATTGCGACCTGCAGCTTGAACACAAAGATACGGACAGGCGGACAGGCGAACAGATAGTCTTAGATCAATTTAGAAAATCATTCTGCATCGAATGGCATAATAAAAGACGAGTCTAGCTTAAGTCCGCATAAACCTAATACACCGTACATCAAAGGTGGGGTAGGGTATAACAACAACAATTCTAGAGACACATAACAAAACTTAGCGTCATTAATATTCCGATCTACCGAGCCCAACAAATATTTGCAAAATTTTTTTTTGCGAAATAAATTTCGCATTAAATGAGCGAGTGCGAGGCTGTGATCTTGTAAGAAAAAATTAAATTAAAGATTCAGTTTGTCCAGGAAAGTTTAGAACGTAGACAAATAGTCATTTTGCACTGTAAGAGGGATGAAAGATAAAAAGAAATCGCGGATGTTGTCAATATAAAAAATATACACAGAGGGAAATGCGATGCGCTGGCACAAAATGGCACAAATGAAAAAAGGATCCAAACAGTAAAACCGAAGAAACTTACCGAGAGAGAAAAAATAGAAAAGAAAAAATGGGTGGAGATGGAAGTAAAAGCAAATCCCCGGTCAAATTCACTTAAGACTGCTGCAGGGGTTGCCGCAAGGTGAACTCTTAACGTGAAGGGTTTTACTGCTCGCCATAAGTCATTGGTATAAGAACGTAATAGGAAGCCAAGATTAGAAATTGCCCGAGAAAGTGTTTCGAAGCCAATTTTTTGTTGGAGCGAACTTACACTTACTCATGCGAAGAAACATAACGCTTTTGGATCTGGTCGACGCGTAATGATTTGGCGTACACTAAAGGAACTACTACGACCACAATATTTAAGGCCTACGGTAAAACATGGCACTGGTCATGTTATGGTTTGGAGATGCATTCGAGTCAATGGGGTCGCAAAATTGGCGTTTAAAGATGTCATGGTTATGCAAGGGTAATAAGAGAAAATTTAAGAGAAGGTACGGGAAAAACTTGACATTTTGGAATCATTCAAATTCTACCAAGATAACGACCTCCAGTACCTGTCCCGCTTAATTCAGAAATAGTTCTTTTATAACTGTCCCTGCTTCCTAATCGCCCGACATGAACTACATCAAGACTATGCGGGGTAAATTATACCGCTGTGCACGAAAACGCTACTCGGTCTCCTCCATCCTATATGAATCCTTGCCTCCTTCACAAGAAAAACTAGACAAAATATGACAAACCGTTTAAATGAGAGTTATTAAGTAAAAAGGATACCCTACAACATATTAATTATACCCTACACCACTTGTGGTAGAAGGTGTATTAACCTAATGCGGACGTATGTAACACGCGGAAGAGTTTAAGATATGTTCGCCGTTTATTGTACAGATCCAGTCAAAATCATAATTTAAATTGATCTAAGCCTGTCGGTCCGTCTAATGTCTGTTCATGGAAATTTGTGTTCAAGATATTTTGATGAAATGAAATTTGATATAGTGACGTGTTTTGGCCCAAGCACGAAGTCTATTGAAAATGATTTGGATCGGTTCAATTTTTCGACCACTTCCGCCATATTATCGAAGGTCGTTGTGTGGAAACAAATGTCGATTATCGAAATTTTTCGACAAAAGTCGACCATTTTGGCCTATTTTTTGGATCCTACCCTAATAAAGAAAAATTGATCCTTTGTAGAGCAGAAATGTCTAAGTTTTAATATGTGATGATGCAAATTGACCCATAATAGCAATTTCATACAGAAGTAAGAATTATGTCAGACAATGTGGAGTAGGAGTATTTATTAGTGGGTTTTGTCCAACTCTAGTGTTTACTTAATTTTGTTTTTCCTTCGTATCTTTCCTTATTTGAAAAATACCGAATATTAATGATGTTATGTTTTTTGCGTACCTGATGTTATTCAATTTCTTTATTTACTCGAATAATGTTTGCTTTGTTTTTTTTTTAATTATGTTTTAATATGTGCGCACTATCAGCACAAAATAATAAAATAAAGTTTCGTGATTAGACAATAAACTAAATAACGTTTAACGAGCATTTATTTTTTATAGAAGCGAATACCGAATATTAATGACACTCAGCGTAAGTAATGCTTTTTGTGTGACGAAACTGTGTACGCACTGACAGGTAGATAAAATGCTTGAAATAACTTAAAGAAAATTTGAAAGTTTTCTACTTACCGCAACGAATCATCTGTTGTTGATATGATGAGTTCTAGAAGAAGAAGAAGAAGAAGAAGAAGATGATGAATTTAGAAATTTCATAAACTTGAAACAAAAACAATTTCGTCATCCGTTCTCAACTAGTTTTGGCATACATGCAGTCAAATGAACAATAGTTTATTAATAATTTTTCGCTCAAAGCAGTAAAAGTAGCGGAAGCCAACTGATTCTCTTCTTATTCATTCTTTTTGATTATACTTTCGTATACACGTTACTTTCCTTTAAAACTAATGTATTCAGCGAATATAACTGCATGTTGTTGATAATTATCTCGCGTATGTTCGCCATTTTGCGCGCACTTTTGTAATATTTACTTGGAAAATATTATGAATGATATGAAATTCTTTTAAAAGATATTTATTTGTTCGGCTTTCAAGACAATTGAAACGAATGCAAATTCGAAATCCATTCAAACCCACTTAAATTCAAAATTCAGAAACAATTGCAAATAACAGAACACATTGGAGTAGGTGATAGCATATCGTTAACAACCCTACACCGCCCCGGAATTGTTCATATGACGACGTTCCAATATGAGACGTTAAATGAAAAGTCATCGAAAAGGTGATCCCATCCGGAATATTTTCAATCGCATTCGCCCTTGGGCCAAAAGTAGTCAGTGTAGAAAATTTCATTAAAAAAATTGATAAAGTACGACACAAGAAAATAAGACGAGTAGACGGACAGACGCACAGACAAGCTTAGACCGATTTATAAAATGACAGTTATCTTAGTCCTACTGTACCTTGTATACATCCACACAAACTTAATGTATTTTTGTATCTTGTGACACAAGAAAAGAAGACGGATAGACGGACAAATGTACAGACAGGCTTAGATCGATTTATAAAATGACAGTTGCCTTAGTCCTACTGTACCTTCTATACATCCATACAAACCTCATGCACCTTTGTAACAAAAGAGATGTGACACAAGAAAGGAAGACGGATAGACGGACGGATGTACAGACAGATTTGGATCGATTTAGAAAATGACAGTTATAATAATAGGCCTTTCTATCTCAAGTCCTTCTGTACGGTATAAACATCCATACAAACTTAATGTACTTTTGTAACACAAGTGATGTGACACAGCAAAACAAGACGCGTAGACGGACAGACGCACAGACAAGCTTAGATCGATTTAGAAAATGACAGTTACAATAATAGGCATTTCTATCTCAAATCCTTCTGCACATTGCGTACATGCACACAAAGCTAATGTACCTTTGTCCCATAAATGGCGTGGACTTTGAATACATTTTGAAGCAAGCCCTTGTATGTGCGAATTTGTAATAGGGGACTTGCATATATAGTTTTTCAATTCAAATCATACGCTAGGTAGCTCTTAATAAATTTTTATAAATTCCTTTTCTAAGCCGTATCAGCAAATACTTCTCTTTAATCGGCTTCTCTTTAATTGATTGGGTTGATTTTCTCTCTTAAAATTTACATTTTAAATTTCCTTTGCAAATGTTGAAATGTTTTTTCTTATTCACGCTCTTACTATATAAAGCGCATGATTGGTAGATTTCCTCTTTTATGAAAGTTTTTTTTATTTCACGTTGAAAATGTAGGAAATTTGGCGCTGCTGTATATACGAATAACGAGAGCACATTTTCTCTTGGTACACACTCTCTCTCTCTTTCTCTCTCTCTCTGTCTAAACTCTCTAAAACTGTATATATTATTCCATATTTTTACAAAATAATCCACTTCCCATAGATTATTCCAACATACACACAACAAAGGCTAGGCAAACTGCTACTACACTTTATGTGCCAGAATTTTAAAGAAACTATATTTATAGCCAACCAAAAGAGAAAAATAAAAAAAAAAATAAAGGATTTTTTTTTTTTGACAAGATTTAGTAAAAACACTGCCATACTAGAAAACACTTTAATATGCAGTAGCAGGCAGTAGTAGTGTAGATATTTAGCATATAAAACAATGAAAGTTGGGAGAAGGCAAGCAAGCGACCATTGACTAAAATTGAAAGCAAAAAAACGTACATATTTACACAAAAATGTTCTCAAAGTAATTAACATTAAGAAAATGTTCTTTCCTTTGTTTCTTTTAGTTTTAAGAAATTTCAAGAATTGTAATCTTTAACACTTTATGCCAATATAACGATGGACGTTAAAGGACATTAAAGGATTTCATTTCATTTGATAGATTTTTTAGATCTCATCATTCGCATAAGATATGATGAATAAATGCATTTTTTCTTCTCTTTTTTTTTTTTTTGTTTTTGCTTAAGTCTGTGAATTTATTTCTAACCACTTTTGCTAGCAATAATTTATACCGCTTATGACTTCTCAACCCGTTCGCCTAGACCACGCTCGTAAAGTTATGGCTGTTTCGAGTTAACAGCAATAATAACGTTGTCAAAATGGTTGTCATGGCTTACACCCGTACATAAATGGATAGATAACGTATCATAAACAAATACAGGTGTTGCAAAATTATTGTTTACTTTCCTTCGTACACATATACCATCCGCTTAGTTATTGTAATTCTATACTATCTGGCGGTTAACGGAGTGTTAGAATCGTGGCAAATAAAATGATGGTTATTTGTTGTCTTTATCCGCCACATTGGCAAAGCAAGCAAGTGTACGGAACGAAAGGATAGAATAAGAAGGGTAAGAAGAAAAAACACCGACATTGATATGAATAAATGTCAGGTAACGTAATAAAAGTTAAACGAAAATTTTTTCCTTTTTCACTCTACACCAGCTATGGGGTTGTACAGATGCATACCGCACCCACAAGGAGTTGAGATAGATCCTCTTTTTATTTTAATGAATGATTCAGAACCGAAAGCTATTTAAATGATCTAAGCTTGTCTGTCAATCTGTTCGTTGTTTCGTCTGCCAGCCTACAGGTCGCAATTGTTGAAACACTTCGATGAAATTTGGTACATCGACTTATTTTGGTCCAAGGACGAACGGTATTGAAAATGGTTCAAAATGGACCACTTTTACGACTACGTGTTCTCTAACATTTTATTGTGAATACTCGATATATAAACAACTATTTTAAGAGAAGTGGTATTTAAGTGGGTATTTAATGTTTGGCGGTGGTCCCCTATAGCGTTTTTGCTTGTTTTTTGATATTTTTTTCTTCTATATTTATAATGAGTGGTAGTATTAAAGTTGTGTCAGTTTTGTAACGCCTAGAAATATGCCTTAGAGATCCTTTAGATTGAATAGCGCGAATAGCAGAAAAAAAAAACGTTGTTTTATATAAAACTGTCTATCCATTAATATTACAATTGCGGTAAGAATATATCACTACAGTAAGCTTGCTGTTATACCCAATTTTTTTATTAGCCTTACATGACATATAAAAAATTCATGATATCATTCAATGTTTAAGTTCTTACGGAGTTAACGATAATGGAAAATTTATCCGCTATTAATAATGTAATAATATCGGCAAACAATTGTTTAAGCCTAAAAGAGTGCCAATTTTAATTGTCTCCAATAAATATGCTATTGTTTTTCATTAAATGTATCCCAAAAATATGTTACAATATGTTAAACGTATGACATTTTAAGTATGAGTATTAAGAGTATTTCTGAATTTCTTGAATTATTCCAAAATGTATTAATGGAACAGACCATGTTTTCGCAATGTGATGAAAATGATGAAAATTTTTTTATGAAAATTTTAACTGTAATTGCAATTTTAAATGTTTCGGTAAATAATTTAATGTTTCATGTATAAATTTTCAAAGGTTTGTGTGTTTCTTAAAAGGTAAAAAAGTGTAAAGGGTGAAGAAGATATTGGGGCTCTGCCCAAGATTGTTGGGCATTACGTTTCGTTCTTAAGGCTATGTCCGCCACTATTTTGTAACCAGGATAGGTGTGGGAAAATCTTCAAAACTAGTACGTCGTCAGCAAGTGATTTCCGCGTTGCGTACCATTATGGTATTCTTCGGACATCATATGTTATTTTTGGTTCGACTATGGATAGATTATACTTTAGTTGTTCTAGATGAAGAGGTTCTAGATGAAGCAGTTTTTCCTCACGAGGCGAAGCGTAAGAAGATTTTTGCAGTTTTTAATGTGAGCACCGTTATGGTATTCTTCGGATATGGGCGCTTAACGGAAGGGTTGTATTTTAGTTTTTAGTTTTATGGAGAGGTTATTGATAGAGCAGTTTTTTCCCATGAGGCGAAGAGTAATAAGATCTTTGCTATTGTCCAGCGTTACGCTATTCTATGGATATCGTTTACGCTTAATGGAAGGGTTATAGGCGGACCACGCCTATAGTTTTTCCCCACGCGGCGAAGCATAAGAAGATCCTTGTTGTTGCTTATGTTGTTGTTATGGTATTCTTCGGATATCGTTGCGTATCGTGATGGTATTCTTCGAATATCTTATATTATTTTTGGTTGGGCTTAGAGCTTAGAGGTTATAGATGGAGCAGTTCTGGCCCCGCCTCTGGTCCCTGCCTTAAGGTAATAATTTCATAAACTGCTTAGAGCAAGAATTAATATTTGATTTGGAAAGCAATAAAAAGGAACTCGAAGGTCGATATCAAACAATTCGACCTAAAGTCAATGTAAGTTTTTATTTTGCTTTTGCTGTAGAACGAAATAGAAAGTTATGAAAATAAGAACAGAAAGGAAATCCCAAAGTATTTATTATAGATTCGTTTCTATACTCAAAGAATAAATTTAAGAAAAAATTCTAATTTATACACAAAATATCTTTAAACGTTATTTTTCAAACAATTTATGTATAGCTTAACAGGAATTTAGATGAAATGACCCTTTATGGGAAGCATTACACAAAGAAAAGGAAAGTTCGAAAAAGCGATGACATGAAGGTTAAGAAGCATTTTGTAATTTTTTTTTTTTTTTGGCATAAAATTTTGTAATCTTGTTACGTAAGCTTTCGTTTTCGTAATGAGTTATATTAATATTGTTGTTCATTTAGTAACACAGAAAAATACTCTGATCTGAGTTCTGGGCAAAATCCGGCTTCGTTAATGATGATCGTAAAAAGAATTGTAGCGCACATAATAAGGTCTTTTAGATTTACGGAGGAAGGTCTAAATCTTTTTGTGCTTTTCTCGTCGGCAATCAGATTGGTTCGACTTATTACTATCCCGCGTCGTTAGATCGAACCACTTATGTTTAACAATGAAAAGGAAAAATTTTAAGATAAAAGCATAAAAGGAAATACAGATAAAGAAGAGAAATCGCAGGTAACATTATCGAGAAACAACGGGCGGTCATTTTGGGTTTCATTTGTGCAGACCCATATAGCATGAGTACGCTTTTGAAGAAATCATTGTAAGGTCGGAAGGTCGGAAACCACAAAAATCGTAAGAGATATTATAAAGTCTTTGGATATAATTGGATTTCAGTTTAGGAATCAGAATGTGAAGACAGTGGATGACACTCGCCCATGAACGGGTCAAGGATAGCTGAAAACTACAGGCAAAAAAAAATACTTAAAAGACGTCTGAGATAATTTTTCAGAGCCGTGAAGATATTTTCAAAAAAAAATCCTTAAAATGATTTACCGACGCGGCCACGAAGAAATATAAATTCCAATATTTGTCATTCAATTGGTTTAGTAACCGAGTTGTTGTGATTTTTATAGAAATCCACTATGGTTGACTCTTGGGAACTTTGGAACATTTATAGCTATATCTAAAAGGGATTATAGGGACAGTAGTAAGGGGCGGAAGGAAACTCCTCGAAAGTAGTTAGATGGCTTTCTTGACGACCACACAGTTACATCAAGACACATTTTTACAGTATTTTACAGTGTTTAATGTGAACACCTACGGGGAATGCCATAACCTCGCAGCGCCAGATGGCACGCGAGTTGATTTGATAAGTGATAACTGACGCCCCAAGGAATAAGACAATGCCCAATACAGAGGGCCCTTCTACTCCTAAAGTCGCCAACAACAAAACAGCTTGGTCAGCGTGCAAGCTTCTCTGCTACCCCTGTTCCTCAATGGCCCCATGGAACATCGGTGTAATCACAACCACCGCGGTACCTTCCGAAGGACAGAAAGGTCTCAGACTCTGGTAGTCTGATGGGAAGGGCATCGTCATACCAGTAGCAATCCTACTTCGGGCAACCTGACTCGCATGGGCATCCACAAATCCATGCTCTTTCGTCTTTAGACATACGGCTGTCTGTAAAATTTTGAGTGTTATCTTACTGAGTGTACGCAGCCGGAGCCACATTTGTTTTTGGAACATTTAAACATCCCGGAAGGCCATTCAGCACATCATTCTTTCCGAGAACCACATCACACAGCAGACCCCCGCTGTATCCTACCCCTTTAACATTTCGTAGTATGATCAGAGCTTGAGTAAGTTTGATGACCTCCATGCCCTCTATCTCCTTTTTTCTCATAAAAGGGCACAGTCTTCCGATACTCTTCTTATGCTTCCAAGAGTTGTCACATTATAGATATTAAGCCTTAAACCCGTCTTTGCCGAGTAACTGAGTAACTCTGAGTAATAAATAACAGCTGAAGTAAATACAGAATCCCACGAAAAGGTGACAAAGCAATTCCCATTAATTTTAAATAAATAGCCAAAAGCTTGATAGACTTTTCCCAATCGCGACAAGAACGACTGATAAAATATGGATGTGATTATATAATTATTGGTCAAGCGTTTTCGTTCATCAGATGAATTGGAAGTGGAAATATCTTTACGTGAGATTTATATCGGTTTGACTTCCAGTGCGTGATCAAAAAATAAGTTGAATTTATTTGTGAATTTAAAAAATCTTTATTCTTCTAAATCAATTAATTGTTAAGTGTATCGCGGAGAAAACTGTCCACATAAGCGGTTTCTTGATTCATCTTCTACATGCTATTCGCTTGAGTGGACGGTTGTTTCCGGCTGATAAGTGTAGATCCAATGACAGATTTCATAATATCCTAGTGGCTAGAAATCTTTGCCTCGATTTTCTATGTTTACAAAAATACATCTTCTTTAGCTCTGTAGGAATTGACATGAAATGCTATGTACAGTAGATGTCAAAGGCCACTTGCCCACCTGCGAAGTTGAAATGAAAAACTTCATCTAATTTTTGCTTATACATACATAGTCGCGAAAAGCTGACGCGTTATTATGATTGGAACGGTTCTGATTTGAATTTAATTTGAAATTTTACTTTATTTTAAGTAGAACATAAACAGGAAACCACAATGGAAGGAATGCGAACTCACACGTTTATCACTGACTGTTGAAATAATTTGGCGTAAGCTACAAAAACAAACAAGTGCTGACACGATGCCGCACAAAACGTGGTTGACTAAGGCTCTTATCTTATCTGCGCAAATTAGAAAAGTTTTCGATTTCTTGATACTTACACCGTTTTCCAATTTCCTAAATCCCAAAGCAACCTTTGCCGTGTGCATTAAGAGAATTAAGGTCAGCTAAAGTCTGCGGTGTTAATGCTTTATATTTATCATTACGAAAGCTAATCGAGGCTGTTGAGCGATTAAATATTTATTGCAAGTCTCTAAAGCCACATTTCCAATTCTGGCACTTACAAATGATGTAACAAACTTAATGTGTTGTTCAAGTTTGAGTAGAAAAAAGATTACATCATACCATGAATTTATATCCACTAGTTTATCGTGTTATGTCAAACAGTTCCGTATATAGTATCACATATGATGATGATAAGAATTCTGGAAAAAAATATTTCACATATTCTTACATACATATGTATAGAATTCATATGTGTGTGTGTGTGTGTGTGTGTGTGCATATGTTTTTAACATGTAAATTGCACTTATGAATTATTAAAAAATTTGAAATTCTCTCCAGCATTATAACGCCAACACTCTACTAGTATCCTGTGTCTCTCTCTCTCTCTCTCTCTCTCTGGTAGTGGACGCAAGTGTTTATGCAGGTTGGTTTTCATGTTCATATGTCTCTATTTGTATGTGTGTATGTATGTGAGTGTATGTTTGTGCGTTTGTGCGTTTGTGTGTTTGTATGTTTGTGTGCGTGTGTGTGTGTGTGTGTGTGTGTGTGTGTGTGTGTGTGAGAGAGAGAGAGTGTATGTTTGTGTGTGTGTGTGTGTTTGTATGTGTGTGTTTGTGTGTGTGTGTGGGTATGAGTTTGTGTATATGAGTATTACATTTTGTTTATTTTGTATTTACTACATTTTATTGTTGTTAATACCTTTTGCTATACCGGATTGCAGTTGTTGTTCTTGTTGTTCTTGTTGTTGTTGTTGGTTTTGCTTGCTTTGCTATTGCTTTGGCAACATTAAAATTTAATATTTAATGTAAATGAGTCAGTTACACACGCACACATACGTACATATCCATACACCCATATGTACAACTATCAGCATTTATTAATAATACCTGACACACTTACACCATCACTTACCGCTCACTACTGTACTTTTAACCATATTAAAGTGTTTGAATTTTTCCTCTCAAATATTATAAATAATTTTCATTTTTGTCATGAATTCGGTGATATTTTAAAAAAACAAAAAAATTGTTAAACCACATTGTTAACCAGAAAAAAATTACAAAACATTTTTATCCATATTTAATATGCTAAATATCAGCTGAGCTACCGGAACCATACCCAATAAACAATTTTAGTATCCTGGAGCATATGCGTGCGCATGTATGCAGTACAGTACGCAGAAGGACACGAGATAGACTCATCTATTATTTCTAAGCTTGTCTGTCCATCTGTCCATCCCGTTTCTTTGTAGTCAACGTATAGCTTATAAATTTTTGAAATGTTTTGTCCCGAGCGGGAACATTGCTTAAAATTGTTCGGTTTGGACGATTTCTTCGACCACTTTCCTCGTGACACCTTATTGTGAAAAGTCGTTATACGAATAATTGTAGGGTGGTGTAGGGTAGGTAATGGCGGCCATGCCTCACTTTTACTATTATCGAAATGTATATTAAACATTGGTTGTCTTTGCAAATCCAGGCTCACTTTGCATAAGAGAAGAGAGTTATGCCAAAGAGATTCAAAAATTGAAATTGTTTTATCAAATTATTATTATGGGTCCATTTTTATCACCTTAGACTTTTTCGCCCTAAAAAACAAAAATTGTTGTGGAAATTCTTATATAGGATAGGATCCAAAAATAGGCGTACGTGGTCCACGTCATTTTTATATCAAATTACTATAACGGATCAATTTTCATCATAACATATTAAGATTAAGACTTTTCTGCCCTAGAGAGGATCAATTTTTGGTGGAAATTCTCATGTTAGGTAGGATTCAAAAAATAGGCCGAGATTGTCCATATTTGGAACGGTTAGTTTTTTTATATTACATTATGTCATGAAGTATGCAAATTGTACCTTTTTGTCGCATGGACTTCAGTTTTCGTTATATGACGGGGAAATCAAAAATTGGCCCAGCCAGCCCAAAGTTTTCATACCAATTTGGAATTTCGAAACATTATTACTTAGGCTCTTTTTGCGAACTGCAGTTGTTTTCCATATAACCACGAAGACTGATCGAAAAAGTGAACCGATCCAGACCATTTTTAATAGAGTGCATCCTTGGGTCAAAACATGTCTTTGTTTCAAATTTCATTAAAATATCTCAAAAATTGCGTCCTGTAGCTTGAACATAAATTTACATCGATAGACAGACGGACATACAGACAGACTTAGAGATTGTTTCTCGTTCGATCGATATAATAAAATATTGATCTATCTTAAGCCCTTCTGCTTGTTACATACGTATGCACAAACTTAATATACCTTGTGCCACAAGAGGCGTAAGGTATAATTATTTCCCATTTAAATTATTAAACGCTCTATGAAATTTGCTCGCTCTAAGAGACAAAACACAGTTGCTCATTATACTTGCAAATAAATTCCATCAGATATTTATGCAAATCTTAAAATTCATTTTTTATTCCCGTTGTCTGTTTTACAAGCGTGACTCTCGATTCGTTTCGTTGTTAATAGCAAAAGATATTGGTGCGAAAAAGTTCGTACGATACAAAAACATTTGCTAGCGGCTTTAAGTTTTAGACTTCATAATCTGATAAAAAAGACCCTCTAGAGGAATTAGAAGTTCATTGTTGGTGACATTATTGTCGCACTCTACATAGAATTCAAATAAAGCATTTGACAGAAACAGGTAAGAACATTGTAGTCGGAAGAAATTTTGAAAATTGTAATTTTTGTCCATATAACGACTTTTCGGAAGATGGCGTTGTGTGGGGATTGGTCGAAAAAGTGGACAGGTCTGAAGCATTTTTTATAGTCATCCTCCTGGACCAAACTACGTCTCCGTATCAGATTTCATCAAAATATGGAGCACAAATTTAGATTGAAAGGGATCAGGTGGACAGATGGACAGACGGACAGACAGATAGATGAGCTTAGATCGATTTAGAAAATGATTCTGAACACCCTCTGGGTATTTAATACTATACCACAAGTGGTGTAGGGTATAATGATGCAGAATTCATACAGAAATAGCGTTCGAAACTTGGCTTCACTTTTTATTGCCGATTAGTACGACTTTTGTTTTTTTTTATTATTGTAAGGGATGTCCGCTAGTATGCAGGGCGGAAACAACTGAGAAAAGAAAAAGAGCTAAAGAAACGGCCGCAATCTGGTGGATGTGTTCAGGATCAGTGAGTGTTATGCCTTTACAGGCTGAACATTCACTACTACAACTACGATCCTAGCAAAGTCGACCGCATTGAGATTACATCCACGAAAACGCAACCCAGGTAGTCACGGCTCTTATTTACTCGGCTTGGATAAATCATTACTTTCATCCGCAAAGTAAAAAGTTAGGTGTTTACACACCTAAACAGAAATGAAATAATTTGATGTGGAACCGTTTCATTCCTATATAAAATTGGAGTTGTATTACAAGTTCTATATAGAATTGCAAACTAATAGTAAACTTAATCATCATTGAATCTTTTTTACTCAGCACAATGAATCAACTATTGTTGATTTGCATTATTTACGGAAGAAGAACAAGAAGAATTTGAATGATGTTGTATGGCAACTGTTCTAATATAACCTCAACAAAAATCCAAAAAAAAATCTCTTCGCGATGTCTTTAAAGAAAATGTTGATTGGGTTTTGAATGAAATATATAAACGGATAATGTTAATATATATTAATAATGTATGTATACATCTACACATACTTATACAAATACTTTTACACACCTTAGTTATTTGCATATGAAATTAGTAATAAATGAAAATGTTTCACAATAAATTATGCTAAGAAATAATACAACAAATAATAGAAAAAAGTACAAAAAAACAACAACAATAAAAAAGGCAAAATTTTTAGATATATCCACCAATTATCATAATCTATAATTGATAGAGATGTACCGTGCATGAGTCTCTAACCCTAATAGCCTGATTTAAATGAAATTAATTGAAAACTTTGCAACTGAGCCAAAGCAGGCAACGATTTTTGTCATTGATAAAATAGACTAATAACGTCGGATAAGATTTCCGTTCAATTCCAATTTTTGCTTCAAATTTTTATACCCACCCACCAATTGCGTGCATTACATTTGTGTGGATGCATATAACGCCCGGAAGGTCTTACGTTGATCATTTCTTGTCATATCGATGGATTTAGAGTCATTTTCTAAGTCGATGTAAGCCTGTCTGTCCGTCTATCCATATGATGTCTGTCCATATGTTGGTTTATTCAAGCAGTAGATGAGAGTTTTCGAGATATTTTCTTGAATTTTGTTATATTGGCATGCTTCGGCCCAAAGATAAGCGCTATTGAAAATAGTTCGAATCGGTCCAGTTTAACGAAAACAAATTGCAATTTTCAACATATTTCGACAAAAGTCGCTCAGTAATAGTATTTCGACATTTTAAATTGATATGAAAAATTTGATTTGGCTGTGGCAATTTTTTGAACCCCCGTCCCGTATAATCGTTCCTACGAAAAGCGAATCTTTATATGATAAAAAGACCTAATGTTCAATATTTTGCGGTGAATATTTGTTCATAAAAGTAAATTGGCAAAGAAACCAATATTACCGAATTTGGAACATGTAGGTCCATTTTTTGGATAGCATCGAATGTAAAGATTGCAAGGAAATGTAAATTCCTTTCGAAAGGCTTACTTGTTAACCTTTTATGGTAAAAATTCGTTCATGAATAAAAATTAAGTGGACAATGCTTGAACAAAGTGGACCTATTTCTTGGACCCTACTTCATATAAAATTTCTCATGAATAGTAAAAGGTTTGCTTTTAATATTTTGTAATGAAAATTAGTCAATAGAAGGAACTTAGAAGGAACTTAAAAATCAACAGCATGGAATTTGGATCGCATAGATCTCTTTTTTTGATCCTAGTATACATAAGAGTTATCATGAAAAGCAAGCCCTAATATGGAGGGAAAGTCAAATTTATAGTTTTTTGTGATGGAAATTGAAAAAAAAAGCCCATTTTGGGGGAGGGAACGTTTCCTTTAACAACCGGTCGGTCGACCAACCAAACAGACAATAGAGAAACTATTTTAATAAACTAAATTGTTAGTCATGTATGTGTTGTGATTTTTCCGAATTT
>KK502916.1:0-13311 GCA_000688735.1 Glossina austeni | reverse complement strand
AGAATGCGAAAAACATAGCGGGGGGTGGGTACGCGAGATTCGACCCCCACCGAATGTAACTTTCTTAATTCTTTATTATTATCGTTTATAAAAAATTGAAAGTCCACACATCTTGCGGAGGGCGTGAAGTAGTTAAAGAACGATTTTTTTTTTACTTTTTGTCCTTGTATAGCTAGCGTCCAAGTGAAACTATCTGGCATTCCTTTACATATCTTTCTTATTAGGTCATCGCTTTGTGAAAGCTTTTATCTACTGTCCCTTACACGTGACAAATAAGAGTAGTGATGAACGAGCTATGTTCTTACATTTCGCAACAAACAGTTCCAAGGAATTTTCTTTTGTACGAATTGGCCAAAGCCAATATTCATTAAGTTACTGTATTGCAAAGTTTTATATTTCTTCGGAAAAAAAAAAAAAAAAACAAAATTGAAATAAAAAGCCCATTTTGAGGTAGAGTACGTTTCCTTTAACAACCGGTCGGTCGACCAACCAAACAGACAATAGAGAAACTATTTTAATAAACTAAATTGTTAGTCATGTATGTGTTGTGATTTTTCCGAATTTTTTTTTTCTTTTTTTTTTTTTTTTTTTTTGCAGCGCATTCATCAACATGGCCTAGTCTATCATCAGTATATAGCATAGTAACCGAACTCTATAAACATGCACGCACACATTGTTACATGCGCAACAAAATCGCCTAAAAAAAGAAAAAAAAAAAAAGAAAAAAAACTTTAAAAACTATGTTAGCAATATCCTGTAAAAATTCGACCTACAAAGGACGACTGAGTAAGTAAATGCATACACACACGTGCAGAGTGCAAGAGAGAGGGGAGGAGGGGGCAAAGAGCTAGAAAAAAAATGGAAGAAGTCACGACGGTATCCAATAAACTAAACAAAAACTGTCACAATTATTGACAAATGTTACACGTTTACCGAAAACAAAGCAGTGAAAAGAAAAAAGTAATGACAGGCCTACGGGTTTCATAATACAAGCGTATATACGCACACAGTCACATCTACACTCTGTACATGAAAGCATTTTACAATATTAACACAATATAAATGAAACCAACCTTAGAAATCGTTTCAGACATAATATTTCCTATATTATATTGTCTAAAAGATATTGAGCCTTTGCGATTTAATTGATCGTGACGCACCTACGGACTTTTTCATTGCGTGTTTTCATAGCAATCCTGATCAAAGACTTGTAGGATAAAGTTTGCAAAGGACTTTTGCAAAGTCAACTCGTTGTCTTTTACATTGGAACGGATCTTATATGGTCTTTAGGAGACCTACTAAGATGTTATCTTTTATCTTAAATCGATTTGCTATAAGCAATTGTCATTCCGCGACTGGCCGGGACTCAAAGTCCGAGTATGTTACCTGTGAGTTGCATGTTGTATGTTGTCCAACATACTTCAACATTTTTTCAGGGCGATGTAGGAGACATTTCCGTAGTCTTTCCTTGATCCTTAACCTCTACTGCATAGCAAATAAGGTCTTGCAGGCTAACCTATATAGCACTACCCAGCTTTTTGAAAGATTTTCAGGCTTTTTCTTGTCTCGAATCCATTATGCCGCTACGCTATGCCGAGTATAACTGGTGAGGTGAGTTGTAATCCTATTCCTATCAACAGCAGAACACAGCTTCCCTTACAGTAAAGGATTTGCAAGTGATTGTAAAGCTTTTATACGCGCTGAGGATTATCCTACTCGTCCTATGAAACTCGCGCGAGACCTTCTTGGACACGAGCTTCGGTGAATATTCTTTTTCACTTTGTTCTCGATTTGTCCTCGAGTTCATAAGTTATCTACTCTCCAGTATTCCTATAAATCGCTCCTGAAATCTTTCGGATTCATTCTCGCATCAAAGGACTTTCGTTTGCAGGTGCAATGGTGTTTCCATTGGTAATCATATATCAATTTTTGGAAACTTTCTTTAACTGTAACAAGTAGTGATGCTTGACCTTTGGTAGAATATCATCGATTTTTTTTATTAGTATCCCAAAAGTGCATGAATATCGTGACTCTTTTGCTTCTTATACCCACCACTGAAGGAGGGGATATATTTTCATAATGTATGTAACACTCAAAGTGAAGCTTTGGAGACCCCGTATATATATTCGTGATCAGCGTGAAGTTCTGAATTGATTAAGCCATGTCCGTCCGTCTGGATGTCTTTATGGTGCTTGTTGTTGACACTCTCCTAGTCGCAAAAACGAAGGTATCGACTTCAAATTTAGAGGAAACATTGGGAGTTTTGAAAATGGTAGAAATTTCTCAGAAGAGAGGGCCCTGCAGTGGAGTGTGAACTTGACGCAGCTTCCCTTTTTCTTTTTAACAAAAATTTGTAGGTTCGGGCTAGTTATAAAAATTAGAACGTTGAAATTTTCCAAATTGATTATACGAAAAACTCTACTCTTTACGTCCAAAAATGGAAAAGATCGGCCATGCCCACACAAAGTTACAAGTCTATAAATTGTTATTTCACTTTTTTCAAGTTCTACGGTTATTAGCCATAACGTAAATCCGATACAATGCTTAAAACTATTATACTAACTGTCTAAACTATATATGTTAGCTGTCCAAAAATGGGTTCTAAAATGAGTAGGCTGGTCATCATGACCTGATGGATTAATTTTTTCTTAACAATACCAGCGATATGGGTATCATATAAAAGGGCTTCGGGAATGGAACGCGAAAAGCTAAGTGTGTTAATTTTCAATTTATTGTGATGGACTGGAAATGGATTAATTTTAAAATGAAAATGGTAGATACCACGATTAATTTTTTCTTAACAATATCAGCGATATGGGTATCAAATAAAACGGCTTGGAGAGTAGAATACGAAAAGCCAAGCGCGTTAATTCTAATCTAATAGTGATGGACGTCACGACATGGTGGACAAATTGTTTCTGAAAAATAGCGTCCATATGGGTATCGTACCAAAGAGCTTCGGGAGTGGATCGCGAAAAGCTAAGTGTGTCAATTCTAAATTAATTATAGTGGATGTCATGATGGTGGTAGATTAACTTTTCTTAGCAATACCTTTTGACGAAGTTAAAGGTGAAACAAAAGCATTTTATCCCGTCTTCACTTTTGTATGACAATAAGCAAAAACAAGGGGCTCTAAAGATTTTAATGGTTGTAGGTCTAGGAGATTCATTTAATAAAACCGTATATAACTTTCTTACTTGGTTTTTATAACTAACACTAAAATGATAATCGCCATTATACAATAATGTCCCTTATACTTGGAAAAAAGTGGGGAATGAGAAAGAGATGGGAAGAGGCCGCAGCCCAGTGAAAGTCTAACCAAAGGGCCTAAGTGTTATGCCTTTATCTAGGTCTAGGTCTAAGACAAAGCTACCGTCAAATATGGTTTAAATCCACGAAAACCACTACCACCACTACACAGTAGTCGTGACCCTTCTCTTCTTGATTATGCGGCAATCCTCTGTTCGTTGTTCCTTTCCCACGTCTTACCTGCTCACGAAGAGTTTAAGCGTTCCCGCAAGCCTGAGTAGCATTCGTACCTTTGTTGAAAAACAAAAACTATCCCAACCCTATCCCACCTCCAAGATATTATCTCAGATAGATTTCAGATAGTTAAAGAGATAAGAGTATCTTTCTTAGCCTTCGTTGCTGGATGTGAACTGAGATTTCCCCCGACCTGGTTTGATTTTATGTAACCTAATAAAGTTGCTTTGTTAACAAAACCGCTCGCTACTTTTTAGACCAAATACATATATTTACTTACACACACACATACATATATATATATATATATATTTATATTTGCATACGACGTTGTTTGTAGAGTTATCGGTGTATGTGTTGTCATGCTTTGCAAAAATATTTTGACTTTTTATTATGTTCGCATATTAGTATCGCGAGTTTCAAATTTATTTACACGAATATGCGATAGTATGAAAAGCCGCATCAAACACGCAAACACTCGTTTGTTTATTATATTCGTTCAACCGTTGGCATAACATGCTGGTGCTGTTCCTTTTTCCTTTCTTTTTTTTTATCGCTTTCGCCCAAAATTTTATAAAGAATTACTAAACGTTTATTCAGTTTCGTTGCTTTGTAAGTGTTGGTTGGTTGGCATGCAATAAAAAGTGTTTTTTCTCCTTTTTTTGCTTTTTATTGTTTTTTTTTTTTTTTTTTTTTTTTTTTTTTTTTTTTTTTTTTTTTTTTTTTTTTTTTGTTTAAATAAATCAAAGAAATCCCTTTTAAAGCTTCAAGGCAATGATTTTTTATGAATTTCTCTGCACAGACGGAAATTTGACAGAAATTTGTCAAAGCAATAAAAAAGAATCATAACAATTTGTAAATATTTGTTGAATTCGCACAAAAATATAAGAAACCAATAAAAAAAAAAAAAAATGGGGCAGAAAAAAAATGATCATTTCATCCATATTCCATATGCCATAAAAAGATTGTCGAGTCATTCATTGCTTAAATTATTAAATATATAAAAGATATCGTGACCTTTCACGTCCCGTTTAATACATTTGCGGTTTGCTTTGATGTGTCTTTTGCGATATCCTCTTCTGGCCGCGAAATCTCTCTCGTTCACATTTTCCTTGCTCGGTAATGGGAATTTTGAAATGCATACTAAGACAATATTCAAGGTGACCTTTAATAACTTAAACAAAAGATAAACCGCAAGTAAATACATGAATGAATAAATGAATGAATGAATGCATGAATGAATGCATGAATGAATGCATGAATGAATGCATGATTGAATTCAGAATAGCATAATAAAAGTCAAAGTTTAAACCATAGTTTGTTCATTAGGAAAAATGTTTCCCAAATGTTTGATAATGAATTCAATTTATTCTTCTTCTTCTTCTTCTTCTTTTTTTTAATATTCAAGACATAATAATCAACAACTCGGAGGACTAATTACTAAGGTTTTTTTTTTTGTTTTTTTTTTTTTTGTTTAAAGCTTTTACAGGCTTCTTGTTCTTAACCTTGATTTGCCAGCTTTGGCTAGTCGTTGATTTCTTTCCATCACAATTGCCTTCTGAAGTGGGTGACAAAACTAACGACTAATGCCTAGCAGAAAGCATTCAAGATTAAAGAATCACGAGCTACAGATGTATAAATAAGTTTTTAATAAATTTTCTTTCTTATAAAATAGAGTTCGAGGTCTCAAATATTGTGAATGAAACACTTTGCCTACTGCTTGTCGCGAGAACAGTTAAAAGATTGTAATGAATGGAACAAAGCAATCGAAATATTGATGGCACTTCAAGTAGTCAGACATTTAATTTAGAGAGAACTACTGAGTAGCAGTAGGGGAAAATAATGTTAAGTGGAAGGGGATGCACCAGTAATTTAATAGTGAAGTCTAAGCCGAATAGTAAAGCAATAATTGAGTGGGCGATAATATCGCTGAGTTGAAGAAAGCCAATTAGATGCATGAGTAACTTAATAATAAAGTAGAGGTCGACGCACAAAGACACTGTTAGGCAACGTCGGGGATAGGTGAAAATACTGCTGATTTAAAGGAAGCTACTGAGGTGTACTAGTAATTTAAAAAAAAAGTGGAGACCGACTTAGAAAGGAACTATTAAGTAGTGTCGGCTGTGGGTGCAAATACTGCTGAGTGGATGGAAGCCAATAAGATGCACCAGTAATTTAATACTAAAACGTGGACCGACTGACAAAGGAACTATGAAGCAGTGCCAGGTGTGGGTGCAAAGACCGACTAACCAAGGACTTATTAAGTAAGTGAAAATATTGTTGAGTTGAAGGAACCTACTGGGGTGCACTAGCAACTTAAAAATAGAGTGGAGACCGGCTAACAAAGAAACTAATTAGTGTCGGATATATGCGAATGTACTGGCGAGTTGAACCCGTCTGACAAAGCAACCATTAACTAGTACCGGCTTTAAATATAAATACTGCTGAGTAGATGGAAGTCGATAAAATGCACCAGTAATGTGGCAGCAAAGGGCTTATTAAGCAGTGTGAGAAGCAAGTGAAAATACTGTTGAGCTGAAGAAAGGCTAGCAACTTAGAAATAATTTGTAGACCGACTAAAAAAGGAACCATAAAGTAGTGTCGGATGTAGGCGGAAATACGGCCGAGTTGAAGTAAATTTAGTAATAACATATAGAAGGAATAGCAAAGCAAGCAGGAAGCAGCTTCAAATGTGAACAGAGGTGTTGCCCAATGGACGTATACTACGTCATGTATTTTATAAGAAATTGTTGTCCGAGTAGCAAAACCTGTACTCAGTAAAGTCGAGTATAGAAAAAAGTAATCCCCACTTTAGGTTAGCTTTTAAGCTTCTTTCTTAATTTTGTTAGATGAAGTAGACTGAAATATTGTTAAGGTTGCATAAGGTTTCTTAGTAACGCAGTAATAAAGTGTTTATCGATTACTAAGTAAAGGACTAGGAAATAGTGAGGGCAGGCGTAAACATTGTTAGCTAATAGACTGCACTGCCAATAAAACGAAAGAAATCGTAGATCAAGCAGCGAAGCAACTAATTAGTCGTGCTAAGTGTAGGCGGAGACACAGCTGGGTTGAAGAAAAAATAATAAGACACATAAGCAACTATGAAGAGAGTGAAGAGAGTGTAGAGCAAAAAGTAGGTCGACAAAGTAATAGAACAGAAGCAGGGTTGAGTTCTAAGAATCAAAGTCGATAAATCATTTCGACTGCCTGTGCAACAAACAGAGAGAGCGAACGCATGTCGTATATGCTCCCAGATAGGGAGTGACAAGGGTTTTACGTAGGTTCCTGCCTATGTGGCTTAACCCTACGGTAACCCACGCCGCCCAGTGAGTTGGACAATCCCTATAAGCTAGGGGCCCAACTACAACGGAGTCCAGATTTTTTATTGGGTATGGCTCAATAAACCCACTCTGGTAAGTGATAAGGCCTATTCTTACCTCGGTTATTCCGCTAGTGAATGTGAAAACCACAGCCACCACGAATACTCCCCGAAGGGTCGTACCCAAGCAGTCAGGGCTCACACATTGATTAACTGCTGCGTTCAAAAGCGGTTTGCTATGCTTTCACCTAGGCGTGTGCATCCATCCTGGTTTCCACAAGCGAGTTGCAGTTGCTCCCAGATAGAGTTGCTGTTGCTTATATGTAGACTGTTGAAGAATAAACTACGAGAATGTAGGCTGAAGAGCAGCTTAGGGAATTAGCAAAAGAAAGCGAACTTATCCAAGGGGTCTCAAATGCAAGCACCCAGACAAGCTTGCCAATCTTTTAAATCACCTCCCACACTATACGCGGGTGAGTGAAAATAAATTCTACAAGCGCCAAAGGGTGAAAAGCATTGATTGCCCTCCTTCATTATTTCTCCACATGGAAAGAAAGGTTAGAAAGCCAAGTTTGGTATTTGAAGGTTTCTAAGATTGATTTCTATCTAAAAACTGAGTACATTGAATGCAATGCGGACAGGCATCTGGAGAAATTGAAAAGTTTTCTTAGCCAATTTCTCGCAAGTTTAAACGTCGCTCTATATATACATATATATATATATATATATATATATATATGTTTCTATAATCAATTTGGCTTACAATCTTGACGCTATAAAGTTAAACTCAACAGGGAGCTAGAGAAAAAAGTCATCAGGTTTTTATCGATTTTGTTTTTGCGGTCTTTCCTTGCACTTTTCTTACACTTTTAATGCCAATAGAATTGTGTGTGTGTGTGTGTGTGTGTGTGTGTGTGTTTTTTTTTTAACCAATGAAAATCCATAAACATTTCTTTTAATATTATTTCGAAAATTGAACTGTGACACGCACCTGTGAGAAATCAAGCAAAACTCTTGGAAACTCGACAAAGCAATTTACCCTATGGGTTTTTTGCTTAAGATTTTCTTTAAACTTTCAAAGCAACGAAAATACTTAAGTAGATTAAAATCTTAATAAATTTCAAGCAAGCAAGAGTTTAAATAAATGTTGTTGTGCATTATTATTATTGTTGTTGTTTGTATATATATATTCTTATTGTTGTTTGTTGTTCTTAGCTTTGCTCTCTTAAATTCATTACATTTGTTTGCCGTTATCTTGTTTTCAAGAAGTTGCAAAGCAACACTCATAACTTTTATTAAAACCTTAACCCATTTATTTTGTCATAACATAGCTCAACTAAATACTTAAACGTTTTGTAATCATGTTATTGTTGTTTTGTAAGAGGTTTGCTTCTATTATATATTCCCACACACAGAAACCTTGCCTATGTCTTATACTTAAGTTGATACATACAACTTGCAACGTGCAACATTTTCTTTTGTTGTAAAATTTTAAAAGCTTTCAATTTTTATTTCTTTATATGCAAAATAAAAATTTGATTAAATTACAGAACCGTTTGATGCGTTTGATTAACTAAAAATGACGAAGGAATTGAGTTAAAATAAGTTTTACTTTGACAAAGTTCGAGTAACAATCAAAGTTAAAATTTTATACAAGAGCGAGAGAGTTGACTTACAGTACACTACGGTTGTAGGTTTTGTGCTGAAAGGACGATTAAGTACACCTTAGACTGCATACTCGAGTAGGCGGTCGCGTTCTTAAACTTAAGCTCCACTTATTTGAAAACATCCGCTGCTTTCTCTAGCCTAAAGACAAATTTTTCGACTTTCGAGTTCAGAGAAACCTGCGATGTTAGCATGAAGCAGAGTGAAGAGAATAAAAGGCATAGCAATACTAACAAATAAAGGAAATGCGTAGACTATATAATGTATGTATATGCGTTAGGCCGTAAAACATCTTTACAATGTCGTGAATCTCATTGAGAATGTCGGCCTGTTCGCTTGTATCGAGTCCCTATTGTTTGTGGGAGCGAAGCCTTTTTCCTTTCAGGATTTAAGTTGTGAAAGGTTCGATCAATTTAATCACTTAAGAAGGCTTTTTATCAGTAGCGCAAAGTGCTATAAATTCCTTCCAATGTCTAAAAGAACTGAAGCTCACTGGACTTGTGGCGAATGCGAATATATAACAATCACGTGAATTTGTCTGTATGTCCACTCGTCTGCCGACAAGGTTTTAGCGCTTTTGCGCTTTTCCGCCTGCCCATGTTGCTGCCGGGCAATGCCAGTCTATCTGGCAAACTGCCTATGCAGTCCGTCCCTCTTGCCATTGGGCACCGTGGAGTTAAGCCTCTACGGCAGTGTACTGATGTAACACAACCATAGACATCTATTAGCCCGTCTACCTCGCCGCGTCTCTGTCCGCTCGTTTAACTTCGGCTCGTCTGGCTGTCCGACCGTTTGTCAACTCGCCCGTCTAAGTGTCCATTAGATTAACTGAACGACCGCCCACCTATCCGTCCCTGTCCTTGTCCGCCCATCTGCTTGCCGGTCCATCTGTCCGGTTGCGTATCTGTTTATCCGTCTATATGTCTGCTCCGTTCGCTTTCAGTTCCGCAAGCATACCTATCCGCTCGTCCGCATGTTCACTTATTTATCTATGTGCGTCTCTCTGTCGTATCATTCATCTGCCCAGCGACCTTTTCTCGTATGCGCTTTTCAAATAACCAAAGTTGCTATAAGTTTTCCTTGGACCCATGAAAGCGTTTTAGGTATTTTAAAAGCTTGTAGTGGACCTGCAAGCAAGGAAAGTGAACCACGATTTGCATGCGCATGACGTAAAAGTTATTTAACCACAAATATTTCCACGACAAAAATGGTTTTCTTTCTTTCTCTACATTTTTAATATTTTATTTCTTGTCTGCAGAATTCGATGCATACGAGGTCTTCAAATGTTATGAGAAAATTTATAATTTGCATATACAATTAGACATTCGAAAGCGTGACAATGCTTAGACCTCCTCTCACATTCAATTCATACGCACGAGTTTGAAATCTTAAGTTCCTTTAAAGTCTAGTGGTGCTATCGTTATAACCCGGATAACTTAAGTTATTTTTAAAAACAATTTTCCACTTAAATGTGCAAAAGCACTACATTAAATACTCTACACCACTGGGCTTAACACAGTCATTCATATAACGTCTTTTCAAAGTAAGGCTTTTGTATAGAAATTTGTTGAAAAATTGCTCCGATCCAGACCGTTTGCAATATCGTTCATCCGTTTGTGAAAACAAGTCAGCGTGTACCGAACTTCGTCAAAGTAGCACAAAAATTGCGATCTGTAGGTGGAACAATCAAGAAGATAGACGGTCAGACAGATAGACGGACAGACAGACAAGCTTAAATCGATTCAGAAAATGATTTTGAATCCTTGGATTTAATAAAAGGTAGGACTAGCTTAAGACCTTCTTGGTTTTGCATACGTCCGTACGAACTTAATATACCCATGTAACACAACACCCTGGGGCGAAGGGTATAAAAGGACGAAGTGAAACTTAAGTTAAAACAACTACGTTTGCCATTAATTTCTTCAGAAATTATAAAATGGTGTTAATGTTCTCGGCAAAGTACCGTAGATGGCTATGAAAAGATCTGGCACAGAAATGGCAATAAAATATCATAGCTTTTTTAATAGCAATGAGTGCTTTTCCAATTTTGATACATTAGAGCGTTAAAAGAAAATTCAATTAATGACTCATACGGAGTGCATGCAACAAATATAAAAGAAAAGCGTAAAAAACTTTTTTCATAGTTGAGAGTCTCTCGACGGCAATGCAAACTTCAAATAATTTACTGACCTTAGATTAGAGAAGAATATTAAAAAAATAAAAACACTCACACAATCACAAATTACTCGCAATTTTTCAATGTGTTTTTCCGTTTTTTTTTTTTTTGTAAGTGAAAAATTTGCGAATACTTTAATAGTCACCGTACCTACATCGGAGACAGGCAATCGTAATAGAACGAAAAAAAACAAAAAAAAAACAACAACAACAACAAAATGTTAAGCATTTCGATTTGAGGGGGAAAGCAGAATTTTATTACTTTAAAACAGCAACAAAATACCCCAGAGAGTTTAAAATACACATTGTATAGCATGGAGACATCATCAAAGCCACCATCGCAACCGCCATCCCGCTATGTCATCGTATCGGTGCCATTACTACCACCACCACCATTCTTTAGAGGGTATTGCTTTATTTCCCAAATGACTGCAATGAATGAATAAATGAACGAATGTATTGCAGCAATTGCCCTCTATCTTGATACACTTTCCTGGAGAGTTTATTTTGTTGCTTTCCTTTCCTTTTTTTTTTTTTTTATGTTTTGTTTGCAACAGTAACAACAAAGCGAACAAAGTGCAATAGTGTGTGGCCACGACCACGACAAGTTTTTTGAGGATATCAAAACCAATATTCATTCGTTCAGTGTGCGGACCGCTGTACGGACACCAGCAGCAACAACAAGAGCAACAATAATAATAAGAATTTGAGAAACACAATTGCAAACTGGACGGTTGTATTTGTACTTGAAAGCAAAATTTGCCACAAGGGTTACGCAAAAAACCAATCATTTGGCCGAATCAAATAAAACTTATAAACGAAGGAACTTTCATATAAGTGTGCATGTGTGCGTGTGTGTGTGTGTCCGTGCACATATATACAAACATAGTTTATACAAATTTATTGAAAATTGTTTTAGAATCTTTCCCAGCTTTCGGCGCTAAATATCAATCAAAATTTCTCTCTCTCCATTTGTGATACGAGGGCATATTAAGCATGCGCGGATGTATGCAACACCAAAACGCTTGAGACAGGCTCACTTTATATTAAACCGATGGATTCAGAATCACTTTCTTTCTTGTCCGTCCGTCCGTCCGTCCGTCCGTCCGTCCGTCCGTCCAGCTGTCTTGTTTTCTTGTGTTCACTTTACGCACGTCGGAATTTTTAAGATATTATGATAAAATCTGGTACCCAGTAATGTTTTGGCCCGAGGACGAAAGCTATTAAAAATGTTTCGAAACGGTGCACCTTTATGACCACTGCTCATACAAGAACTCATTTGTAGAAGTTGTTATATGAATAATTGAATTAAGTGATGTTAGGTCCGGTATTTAATGGTTGGCCTTGGCCCACGATAATGTTTTTACTTATTCTCTTCCTATAGATGTGTATATCTGTTGAAAATAATATGCCATTGCTCTGCCATCACTTGTTCTCTTAATAATGCTTTTGTCCGTTTGTTGTTGCTGGAGTCGGTAAAGATCGCAAAATTTTGACAGAAAGCTAAGACACCACGCATAGATTCTTGGTGCAATTCCTTAAATTTGAAAATGGCCTTCAGACAAGGAGACAAGCATGTAGGTACAGTTAAATCCAGAGGTTGAGCAGCGAATGGCTGAGTGGTTTTAAATTAACACAAAATTAGAAACAAACAAGAGAGCACAGCGAGGTCTTGAGCAACAACTGAAAGTAAACGTAGGTTTAGGAGCGGAGCCATAGCCGTCTTTCATAGCTAGTCTAATTTTAGGTAAATGTCTGTCGCAATCCATTTTTGCAATAATTCAAGAGTAATACTCGAGTTCCAGAGTTCTCTACGATTCAGTCTCGCTTCCCGAAGAGATTGTGTTGTTTTCTCTTTCTTGTCCGCTTAATCACAGTTGAAACTTTAACAAGGCATAAATAACTTTAAGTAGACCTAGATATGCAAAAATCGGGCTAGAATTAGAAATAAATGTGAAATAAAATAAATGGTAGGAAAAAAGAAGAATTAAAATGAAGCCAGAAGACAATCGAGGTTGACATCTCTTTAAGAGAGACGTAAAAGCTAAGTCTCTAATTAAAATAAGTTCTAGAGCAAGAACGAGAAATGAGAGAAGACAAGAAAGCTACAGCCAAAAGTAAGGGTAAAAGTTCGCCTAAAGGAAAGGCTAAAAGTACAGCTGAACTTGGAATTGTAACAGAAGCTTACACTCGTTGAAGCTCCGCTAAAAGAAGAGCTAGAGGTAAGGCTGAAATTAAAACTAAATATAAAATCAAAGCTAGAGTGAAAGCTAAAGAACTTGAAGTAGAACTAAAACTGAAAATGAAGCTAGCAATAGATTTTAAGCTGAAACCAAATGTAGAACAAATGAAGCTCCAAGATGAACTAAAATGTGGAGCTAAGGTAAGAATTAAAGGAAGAACTACAGCTAAAATAGAAATCAGAAATACAGTAAGAGATAAAGCTACAAGGAAAGGATATAATCAAAGAGCTAGAACTGAAACTAAAGATAGACCTACAAGTAGTAGAAATGGAACTATTGCGTTAAAGAAGGGATTAGAATTAGAGCTAAAGGTCGATTCAAAACAAATCAGGCTACAATAAACACTGAACTAAAAGGTCTAGATAAGGGAAGAACTATAGCTAAAGTAAAAATCAGAAACACAGTAAGAGACAAATTTTCGAGCAG
>KK502915.1:125207-149552 GCA_000688735.1 Glossina austeni | reverse complement strand
AAGGTAGCCTCTTAGGACCCCTTGTATTTAATCTATACATTAGAGATCTTTGCTCGGTGATTAAACCCAGCCAGATCTTAATATACGCTGATAATGTTAAACGGTTTTCTTTCTTTTCCTTGAATTCGCAATCGTATCAGCTTTAAATTCGCTTAGATATTTTGGTTTTACATACATAATTTGGGCATTAAGTTCTATGAAATTAAATCTCAGAAAGTGCAAGAAGCTTCCTTTCTCAAGCAGGAAGTCATTCAATACTGAGTATTTCAGTGATTCATCCAAGTTGGTAAACGTTGATTCGTTCATCGATGTAAGGGTTCTATTTGACCAAAGATTACATTTTGAATTTGCACATTAAGCTCTCTTTAAGTGAAGCTGGGTCAGCGATGGGTTTCAAAGACCTTAATGATCCTTACATTATAACAAGGATATACATATACCCTTAGGAATTGGGTTGTGAGCCGGTTGTCTCTCTGCCTCCTTATGAAAATAGATTGTGCCGGCTGGCCTTACCGTCGCTTGAAAACCGTAGATTTAATGTTGGTGTTTACTTCTTAATTAAGTTAAGAAATGGTACCATCGATTCGTCGATTGAATTCGCCTGTTAATTTATTTGAAGTGAGTTTCATTTGTAAATAAGTAAATAAAATAAATAAATAGAAAAAAAAAATAGCGTTAGTTTTGGTAACTTACCTTTTGCCATTCCTCTATACCTTTCTTCGGTGAACCCATGAATTTAGCTCCCTTATTAGTTGAATTCATAGTCTGTTCTGTTCCTTACGTTCTTCCTCAAAGCTTTTTTTACAATTTGTGGTTATGTTCGTCGGCGGTGTGTGACGAAAGGCAACATTAACGCCATTTTTTGTCTTGCAATCGACGTGTAAGCATCATTGCGGATTACTGAAAAGAATTAATGGAAATGGCCAAAAAAGTACTTACTCCACTTGACTGATTTTCTTAAACTCCTGAGTCGTGCATGTTAACTACTAAGAAATTTTCGGAGTTTTCTTGCTCATTGCTTATAGAAAAGTCGATCACATTATCTATTTACATTTGAAATTATGTACACTTTATTACTAGCAAGTTATTGAAATTTTTGTTAATTGATATAATGTGGGTAAGTAGCGTGTAGCGGCGACTCGGAAGGCAATGTACCTCATTATTCGCAATGTTGTATATATATACAACATTGTGTATATATACAGCATTTTGTTGAAAATGCTCATTATTCCACTTTATTTTATTATATTATAAATTTTATATAATTGGCTTTTATTTACCTCTGTATGATTTTGCTGTTGACTGACTCATGTTGTTCGTTTGTGAACAAACAAACAGCAAATTTATCCCTTATTTTCCTTTTTTTTTCGATACAAATATTAAACGACGAAAGCCATACATAATGCGAAACTAAATGGTTTTGAAACTATGCCTAAAAGTCACATAATCAGTACCCAGAACGCATCGTTTGGTGAAGAGTTTTGCGGGACGACTCTAATTCCCTGAAAATATTGAAAATGTGCAAGTAGGTTTTTTAAAAGTCTTACCTTTTTGAAGTGACTTTCTTTTACGTGTTATGGAATGAAAATATACATCCAATGATTGGTTTAAACGCAATTTTGAAGTTGGTGTTGTCTGGAAGTTACCAACAGTCGTTGATGGACGTTGGGTGATTACTCTCTAAGCGCAGCACAAGCAATTTCTCAATTGTTGTATCAGAAAAGATTTGGTAAAGTATAAATGCCGGCAGAACTATATGGTTTTACCAAACGTACGGTATTCTAGGTGACAAATAACTGCACGTGTTGTACGATATATGACAATTGAAATATTTCTAATGAGATGCACATTTATTTTCGCACCTCTCTTATAGCAAAGACGTGTGCGTTAACCGAAAGGGGAAGCATAATCTACATATTTGCATATCAATGACAGATTTTCGTATACGTGTCCATAAATATGTGATGCATAAGGTTTGAGGCGCATGCAATGAACATTAGCGCAGTTAAGTTTACATATTCGGGGTCGTGTCACAACTCGCATGTGTCTACAGAACCAATGTATCAAAATTGAAAATAGTATTTGGTAGTTTGGTAAGGCGTAAAATAGTTTAAAACACCGTATATCTCTACCTTTTACACATTTTTAAGTGATAATGAACATGCTTGAGAGCCATGCGTGATGACTTCGTATGGAATTTCACTCAATTCAGTTAAATTAATATCCATTCTGTTTGAAAAGTTTAGTCAAATTCACACAAAGGCAAGTTTGTTTCTTATTTCTACGGGTTCGTTTAGCGTGAATAATAGCAGCAAAAGCAATGGTGAAAGTGATATATAAAGCAAATAAAAGCGGTTATTAATTTTTATTTTCTTCCTTTTTTGGTATTTTGCCGGATGATTTTGCTTAGAGACGCAGTTAGGTGTTTACATTACATTGAAACCAATAATAGATTCATTTCGATCTACTAACATATAGTTATTTTTTATGGCCATAAATAATAATTGAAAATGTAAACAACAAATTACTCATGTATCTCTACAATATCAAATAGGTGATTTAAGTTTCATGTGTATATTGCTTTTTCATAACCCTTTTTTTCTTCTTTTCATTGTTCGTTGCACATATTTAAAAATTTTTTGCCGTTTGCCAGCAAACAAGCAAGGTGCTAAAAACATAATAGCGGTGCGAAAGACAGATATTGTCTTATGAGATTCTTATGTGATGAACAAAATTACAGCGTTATGCGCAAAAAATAAAATGAGTTGAATACCTACCTTGTGTGCGTTGCTGACGCAAAAAAATATGGTTGACGTTTGTTATATGAACGTTAATGAAGATGTGGAAAATTATTAATATGAAAATTTATTTAAAAAGTGATATTTTAAAGTAAAAGACGAAAGGAAATAAAAAGGAGTGTTTTGTGGGAGGTGGAAGCCAATTTTAATTATTTCTGGTAAGTTCACACAATAGTTAATACTACAATATTTATAATTAATTAGTTAAATTTAATATACTTGTGCTTCCAAGTTTATAAAAAACCGTTTGAGCGACAAAAGAAGACGGATAGCGAGAACTTGATTCTACTACTACTGCCGTGGGAATAATATCGGAGGACTACCGTCGTTATCCCGGATGTAAAAGAGATTCCGAAGTGAACGGCGAACTAAAAAGCCAGAGACAGAGACAGAACACAGGACTAATGCATAAGCAATGGGAGCTGCTGGCAAACAATGCTACCAAAATACATTTATCTGCGTGATATATTGAAAAATTAGTATAAACAAGTAAGGAAACTAAATTCGGTCGGCAATTTCTTATACCCATCACCGTTTAAACCAAAAAAAACAAAAGAAATAAAAGAACAAAGTTATCATGCTCTATACTATGGAGTGGACGCAGTTAACTTCTTCTATTTTCAAAATAAAAGGTTTTGTCATAGAGGCATGTGGGCGTTGTAGGCGTGTCCTTTGAAAAGTTTAGATCAATTCCAATTTTTTTTTGCAAATTTGTAGGCGATACCTTCATTTTCGCTAAGGGGAGAATGTTAACCGCAAATATTACAAACAGACAGATGGACCGACGAAGAAGCGAATATGTTTAAGTGCATTCAACATGTGAAACTCGCCAAGAATTTGCACACTTTATAGGGTGTTTGGACTTTGTTTGTGCGTATTATAAAGGTATTGAAAAAATAATTAAATTTTGATACACTATGACGTTGGGTAGGCGTGGTCGATTTTTTCCACTTGAATATGGGGTCAAATTTTTGTACATTTATTTGCTATAGTTTATAGGTAATGAGCAAAAAACCAACTTTCCATTCGTTTTGAAAAACAGGTGTTCTCATTTTAAGTGGTGCTGTGGGCGTGTCCTTGGACCGACTTGGCTCATTTTCAATACCAACCTGTGGGCCAGAATATCCAACGTGTCTACCAAATTTCAAGTTGACAGCTTCATTTTTTTGGCCAGGAGAATGTTTATAACAGTTATCGCATAGACGGACAGACAGTCAGACGGTTAGACGCGCATACTTAAATCGATTTAGAATTTGATGCTGATCAGGAATATATATTCTTCTCTCAAGATGCTTCTGATGCTTTCTTCTGGGCGTTGCAAACGTTTTGACAAAATGAATATACTCCTCATCCTTCGGTGGTAGGTATAAAAAAGAAGACAACAAAGGGACTAGTGATCACAATAAAAAGTGCAGATATTTGAACGCTAGAGCTCTGCATGTTGATTAGCAATAATTATTTGACATAATTTAAAATAAGAAAAAGTGCACCTATTGAACTTATAGTCATGAATAGACAACAAATCGTGCTCTAAATATTAATGAAAACGCCCTGATTTTGCTGCCCAGCTGCAAGTGGAAATTCATGAAATCGACAAAAATATGGATGCCAAATTTGAAAGAAGTAGAAAAACAAGGAGGGTTACATAACCAAAGTCATTGAGGCAAAGTTCAGTGAATTTGTCTCTAAAACTCATGAGTAGTTTACTGGTAAAATTAAAAGCATAAAATCAGAGGCGAATCAATGCCGGGAAATCGTCGAATAAACAGTCAAAAAAACCAAGATAAAATGAATGATATGGCAAAGTCACAAAACGCTCTAACAAACCGTCTAAATAAGCTAGACATTGTTGTGGTTGGGCAGCCGCGGTCTATTCCAAACATCATATCCGAGATAATGAAGATTGCGAGAATATCCCCTTGAATGAAAATGATATAAATCATTAAAAACAAAAAGAAGGTGTTGATAAGATTTAATTCGGTTGCCAAACGGAACTGAATAATGAAAAATATGATAATGAAAAAATACTATGCAGCTTGCTTCTTAAAACTAAAAAATGTGATGGAGGACTATGAAGGGAATTATGTTGACAGAAGAATTTTTTTACGTTATCACCTTACACGCATCGCCAATAAACTATCTTATCTCTGTTGAAAATTGAAAAGGGAGAAGCGAATTACTGGTTACAAATTTCGCAATGGAGATGCGCCTCATGTTGTGCTGAAAAAAATTGTGACTACGCAACTTGAATCTTCTCACGATAATGGTGCTGTTATCAAAATACCGCTCTGTAGCTTATTGGGCTAATCTTCAGAAATGTGTTGTATATTGAGCCAGAAATGCCACTGACTTCTAGATTCTCTGTACTGTGTATGTGATATTCTTCTTTATTGTATAGAATCAGGGGCCTCTTCGGGAAAATACTACTATATGGAATTAATTTTGAGAGTGGTATTCTTATTGCTATTTTATTTTAAACTTTCTATATTGCTTTATTTAAAGGAATATAATTTATATCGAAAAATAATGTTACTTCAATTAGTCGTGAACTTTGTTTTGTTAATACGGCTACAATCATGTTAATGTGCATTTGACGTCTATCTTAAGAATTGGTCATTGTAATGTTCATAGCATAAAACCTGTGGCATACTCAGTAAAATTCAATGGGTTTGCTAATTTTATAAAAGATTCTACCTTTGATATTATTGCAGTAACTGAGACCCGGCTACACCCCGAGGTGCCGGATAGAGCAGTTCACATCCCTGCATATGTCTTCTGTCGAAATGATCGCCCCCCGGGGACGTGGCGAAGGAGTAGGCATCTACGTTTCGCAGGACATGCGACATTGATTTATTATGACAGACTCACATTATGGAGAATGTGGAATGGTTTTTATTGAGGTGAGTAGGAACGGGATTGCGGCACTAGGGGTATTGTTTACCTACCAAAAGGGAACATTGACATCTTTGAATCGGTGGTTGGTGATATATTTGAGTGGGGTACTTTAATAATGATTTATATGATATGGTAAAAGCCTTGAAAATGCGCTCTTTATGTAATCGGTTCAATATCTTTCTATGACAATATATTTATTACTAACCCATTCACAGGTGTGCAATAATACAACATCCGGGTTGGATTGTTTCCTTACATCTGCTCAGTCTACTTTGTGTAATACCAGTCAATTCCAATGTTCATTTTTATGGTCCTACCATGCATTTATATGCGCTTCTTTTGAATTACCTTTAACTCCAAATAGAATCGCAAGCGACTATATTGAATACCGGGGTTACTCATTGGTGGATATTCGTGATTTGCTTTTTTGTGTACTTGAGAAAGATTTCTCTTGTTTCTACCTGTTTTTGATGACGATATTCAAAATGTTTCCCTTGGCTCCTTTGTCCCGAATTAAAATTAAGCGAAAATCGACGGAGTAGATGGAATCGCCAGATGTGCTATATGCAAGATCTCGCAATGACACGGCATATAACGCTTATGGTAAAGAACTCTCATAAATGGAATGTGTTTTGCAGGTATAGGGACATGGGAAAAAGAACTGTACAGAGAATGAAGACAAGTCACTTTGGTAGAATCTTCAATAATGTTGACCACGGATATATGGAATCAGTTAAGAATAATCAGCAATTGTGTGTCAGTCAATGACTGCAATGACGGCAAATTAGATGTTGACTGCATAAATAAATATTTTTTAGATGGTTTGAATTTTAGCTCTGAGAACATATGTGAATATACGCCTTTTGCGAGGTCCCATAAACCATTCTTCTTTGCATATATTAACGTTTATGAGCTTCACACCGCGTTTGATAACATTAAATCAAATGCCAGCGGTGTTGATGGAATACGGTTAAAATTTTTTAAATTAGCTTTTGTTTTAATAGGCAACCATATATTATATCTATTTAATAGTGCTATAACAACCTCTGTTTTTCCAGAAAACTCTCAAAAGTTATTCCAATACTTAAAGCTGGTGCTTCAGTTAATACCGAAAACCTAAGACTCATAAGCATCTTACCTATATTATTGAAAGTATTTGAAGAGGTTATAATATCTCAAATCTCGTGGTACATTAGACAGTTCCAATTATTGAATGGTCGGTAAACAGGGTATGCATCATATACGCTGCTAACAGTTACTGAATCTATAAGACGAGATTTGAATGAAGGTTGAATAAGTATCCTCTATAGTGTACAGATTTCTCTGAGGATTTAACGTCTGCACCTGGTGTGGAACCTTAATCAGACGGGTTGCCTACAACCATTGGCAATCGAAAGTAAGTTGATTGACGACCCCTCAGGGAGAGAGACAATCCCCATTGAAGGGGGCCTCGCTACCCTGAAGTACCGCAATAGAAAATGGGTGTGGGCCAAATTCTCGCTTAGTGGTCTGCGTCGAGGCCTACCTAAGCACCTCTTCAAAAGCTCCCCGCGAACTTTGGGGTAACCACAGCCACCACGAATACTCCCCGAAGGGCCGTACTCAGCAGTCAGGCAAGAAGGCATTCTCTGGCATTCCGATGGGTAGTGTGCATCTTCCTGCCGGAGCAATCCAACTTTTGGGCAACCTGACCCCCGTGGACACCCTTTTACTTCTTGGCTTCTCGTTCAAACCAGAACTTACACCAAGCTATATAGCTTTGGGTGATCTCATACTGTACGCAGCCGGAGCCACACTTGCCTTTGGACTATCCACACGTCCCGGACGACCAGTCCAAACTATCCTTTCTCAAGGGAAAAAATGCTTCCAAGGTTGTCGTCACACAGCCTGCACAACACCTAGCTGTGCCCCAGCCCACTTGGTATCGCTGGTCATCATCATTAGATGACCTCCACCAAGAGAACCAAATAGGGAAAGAAATGCTTCATTTCAAAATAGAAAAGAAGCCCCTTGCGACTAGACCCCTTCCGCTTCCAATGAGAAAAACCTATTGCTAAGTTATAGATAGAAAGCCTTAAACCTTTCTTTGCCATTGACTGTGCGACTCGTTAAGGAAAAGCCAATTAGAGCCATAATGCAGCAGAAAATGTTTATAGGGAGCACCACGAAGAGGTGAAGGTTTCGGCACTTCTATGGGTAAACCAGGGGACCCCATAGTTCCGCTCCCCTCTATAGCGTACAGTGAATTCATGTTTTCAAGTATATTATGTTCGCTCATGAAGTCCCATCTGCCTGATAGCAAACAATTTGTCTCTTTTAAAGGTCCGCTGTCATTTTCAATGTATTTGATTAACTTCTTTTGTGTGGTTGAGTAGGAAGTACACTCGGTGTACGCTTTTGCAGAGGCTATTCAGCTGTTGTTTAATGGCACTCAGTGAAGAGCTGCATTACCAATAATTATTCATGACACTTTAGACTGTGTTGAATGTTGGATGAAATCAAACTCTATGCTGTTGAATATCTCGAAATCAAAAGTTATGAGATTCGGAACTATGGATCTCGGAGATATGAAAATTCAATTGGGAGGAAGTGAATTAGAATGTGTGGACAAATTAAAAATTTTGGGTGTTATTATTGACAGGAAACTTGATTATTCACACGAAATTGACGAGATCTGTTCGAGAGTTTGTTTTACTCTTCGACGGCTGTACTGCCTCAATATGTATTTGTCCTATCATGTAAGGTATAAAGTAGCCTATGCCCTGACGATGTCACAGATTTCTTATTGTGCGTGCGATGGCTGGTAATGTTCATACAATTAAGCTGTTGTAATTCTGCTTCTGTTCAATATGGAAATTGACATTACAATCACAGATCGCGGCATGTTAGTAACTTCTTAAAACGATCTTTTGACAATTTCCTAACTATAAGATATCTCATACAATTTTATGAAATAATCAGAGTGATACATCGAAGGTTTTGGCTCAAGGTTTTAGCTTTTTGCCTCTTTCAAAGTGTGCACTTATGTTTATTCCCATCATAAGTAATTCAGTATTTGGGAAATCGCTCCTGATCACGGTTGCTCACTCGTGGAACCACCTACCCAATGAAATACGGTCAATCTCCTATTCTACAGCCGTGAAAAAAAAACTCATTGAACAGTACAACAGAACTTTCATTTAATCTTATTTTATCCATTGTTGAGTTTAGACCTCTATACTAAATGTTATAAATTGGAGCTGCTAACAAAACAAGCAGCAGCAAACATATACATGTAAGGTTAATAAAACGTATGCATAGAAACAAACCATGAATACCGCGATGCATGTATAAATAATTCAATGCATCTAAGCAATATAAATAATATGTATTTTATGTATATGAAGGCAAATATATACAAGAATTAATAATCTATGCCTAGTAAATATAATATATGTATATGTAATATAAGAAGAAGCAGATCTATGCAGCGAAACGAAGTGTTATTATAACTTAAAGAAAAAAAGAAGAAAAAAGAAGAGAGAGAGAAGAGAGAGAGAGAGAGAGAGAGAGAGAGAGAGAGAGAGAGAGAGAGAGACACCCAGATTAGCTACCATTTTAATAAGGCGGCAAACGCTTCTTTACACATTTTGCTTTATTTGAAGTTTCGTTTTTAACGAAAATTGCAATTCGAAATCGCGGTCCAAATTAATATAAACTTAAAAGTCAGCACTTTCTTAAGATATCCACACTTTACTTCACACTCATAATTTACTTGTTATATACCCTACACCACTTGTGATACAGTATATATTAAGTTAGTGCGGACGTATGTAACACTCAGGGTCAAGCTAGACCCACCTTTTATAATTCCGATCGATTCAGAATCATTTTCTAAATCGGTCTAAGCCTGCCTGTCCGTCTGATGTCTGTTCATGATTTTTTTGTGTTCAAGTTGCACATCGCGATACACTGACATACTTCGTAAACATGTATTGTGTCGGACGGAATTTTCCTTCGTTATATAAATAATGCCGGGCTAATCCATATCGGCTATTCCAGGCGTGCTTACCTTCGCTATTTATATCCTTCACTTGAATAACAATTCTAATATTTCTTGAAATTATAATTCAACTTCCTTTCATTAATTAACTTATGTCACTAACTAAAATACATAATTCGAATGATAAAGAAACAGGTGGAGTTGCCTATAAAAAACCTAGCGGCTAAAAATTAAAATTTAAATGCCTACACTTAAATGACCTATCGTCAATGGGCAACGGACGGAACGGACGGTCTTCTTTCAAAATATCCCTAATTCGACGCCTATAGCATGCAATCCCAGCGGATGATAACGAATTTTATTTCGAATGATGGTTTGTTACCCAGTTGGTGGTTCGATGCAGAAGGAAGACGATGTGCAATCTTCACTATGCGTCTGTTCGAAATCGAATTGACGTTGCCAATCGGTTAGTTGACCACATTCGAAGTAACTTCGGAGGTAATTTATTTCGAATGTGATGGTATTCAAGGCGCGTCCGACTGTCAAAATTTGGCTATCCAACTGTGTAAGCCAAAGGCGCGGTTTAGTCCTCTACAATTGCGATACCTCCACTGTAATGTGAAATGTCATTTTGCGATTAAGTCAGCGTTACTATTAACCAACGACTCTAACTGAGTACGTTGCATTTGCAGAATTATATTATTTAGGTAAATCAAGAATAATAGCGGTTCAAAGATGCTTCCCTGCGGTACTCCACACTGGATACTTTTCATGATGCTTTTGCTCGAGTTTATTTAAACGAATAGGTGTCTGTTGATAAGATAGCTTTTAAAATATGGCAGCTCTCTTCCGGTTGGGACTTGAAAAGGAAATTTTTCAATTAATATTTTACGGGCCACCAAATTAGATGCCTTTGCAAAATCGCGAACTGTGCCGCCTACACCAGAAAAACCATTGTCCAAGCATTCGCAGTTGTGATTTACCCTTCTAACTACAGCTTTATCTGCTCCACTGTCTTTTTTAAAACCATATTGATTTTCTGCCAGCACATTTTCATTTTCCAGAAACGTTACGTGCTGTGTATGCAGTATTTTTTCAAATATTTTATTAATTGTGATAGATAAACACCAGTCGATAAATTTTAACCGTACCTACATGAGGATCTTTCGGAATCGGAATAATTTTGTGCACCTTAAGTATATTGGCAAAAGTAAAGTTGTTTATACCTTCATTAAAAATGTGGACCAGGTAAAGTACCAGCTCTCTTCAACATTCAAATATGTTATATGCGATATATTATCAAAATCCGATGCCTTACGAAAATGCAAGCTCAAATCACATCACCAATCGCAGCTGCATTAGCTTGCGCCAATCTACAATACTTACGATGTCGTTTAACCGATCGGACGGCATTCCAACTTTCCCCTGTGCCGTTATTTTGCACTGAATTTATAAAATACGAGTTAAATATTTCTGCTTTGTCGAGGTCATCAATTATGTATTGGTCGCTGTTATCTTTCAGTGTGATTTCAGATTTGGCGCTTCTGCCCAGGCTCTTGTTTAGGAATTTGCAGCATTTCTTAGGGTCATACTATGTTCTGTACAGATTATCTATGTCATAGTTGCTCCTAAGTTTCTTCATAACAATTTTAGTGCCTCCACTTAATCGTTTCAAACTTAATTTTTAGTTTTATAAGAGATTGCAAATTTGCAATTATCCACTGTGCACTTTTATTAACCTTCTCTTCTTTATTTGAGTGCAGCAATGGCACAGCATTTGGTAGACACGACATAATTTTTCATTCATCTCTCGAGGGAAAAGTTATTTATATCACACGCAGTTAGTGTATATAATATACCTTTTAAGGTAAATTTTGGGTGACTATATACATATATAAATATATATATAAATTTATTTACTTATATATATAAATATATATATTCATATATATATATAATATATATATATGAATGATAATCATTTAGGAATGCAGTGTTCTTTTAATTTTTATATTAACCGAAAAACAGTTGATTGTACAATTAGCATTACCAGCTGTAACATCGATAAAATAACAATCGGCGGCAGCTTTCTTTGACGTTTGTAAGCAGGAAATTGTTAACAGTTGACATCATAACCATTTATCAGCTTAATAGGTGAGCAGGGTTACAAGCCCTCTTTAGGCTTTATTTAGTTCCTGTGTTCTTGTCGGCAGCTCACTGAGCTATCCCTCGTTTGTCCAGGTCTCTTTAAGGTGAGTTCTCTTACTATATTATATTTTCAAATAAGAGACAATATTAATTTCGAAGAAAACTTCGCCTAGAACTTTAATCGAAATATGACGGGATATTTGATTGTGTCTCATAGTTAGTGTAGGCGGCAAAGGCCCACAAAACACCCGGCCCGAAGAGTCTCTGCAGGGATGGCAACGTGCTAATGTTACTAAAGCATGAACATGTAGCGGGGCTCTTTCATATAAAGCATTTGACAAGGACGAAGCACTGACGATATCCAAGGTTGGCGTAAAGATGCGTTGGAGTGAATCGATGCCACCGATCGGTGAATATAGGGTCGAAAGGGCCGAGGCAGCGCCTGCTCCATTTGCTGCGGCCGATTCCCTGATTTCCAGTCAGCTCGTGGTAGCGCCACAGCAATGGTCTGTGGCTTCAGGCTCTGTAGCTAAGCTGAACGCATTCGATGCCTCTGAGTTCCTGACAACGTGTCGATTGAAGTGGCGAAAGAGATTGAAGGGCCGGCGAACATGAGGCCCCATTGCAGAAAATGCGCGACTCAAGGATGTCATTGAGGGGTCAGTGAAAGGCGTCAATTGCACTATTGTATGATTGCCATATAACTAATATCACTAGGTATGATGTTAATATACTGATCGATCTTTCTCTCCAGCTAATACCAACTGTTCGCAACTGCCGCCAATAAGTAAATAAAATGTGTGTCTACAACGAATTAAGTGATCAATAAGAAAATTTTTTTAGTTATATTAGTGTTTTATAACACTTTTGCCCTTTTTTTCATATCAGCAGGTATTGATTTTACAAGAATTGTTTATTATAAGAGAAATTTTGTTTATTTAGGTATTAATTGTTAAGTGGTAATATTTATAAATGCAAATATTAATTTTATCGCCATATTGTTTAGCTAGTGTATTATTGCTAGATTCTGTAGTATATTATTCATGTGGTACTTGCCTATGCACACTACCAGTTATGTTTGGCTTAGGCAGACGCCACGTATTCATTAACATTTCATTTATCTTAAGCTTGCCTCAAGCTCACTCATCGATTAAACATTATAAAAAAGGCCCAAGCTAAACTGCTTATGAATTGGAAAAAATCCTGCTTCATATTCCTCAGTCTTTCGTAAACCAAAATTGCCAGAATTAAAAATACTGAAGCTCTTTGGATCGATAGAGATTGGCCGGAATTGTTTGGCATGTATAACAATCATCGATAACCACCATGATTTAGTCAACATTGAAAAGCTTTAATATGAACATAAAACTCAGCTAAAATAAATTAACAACCGAATTCAATTGATTCTTAGAAGTAAATCTTATCTTATTATTAAAAACTAATACAAAATATAAAAAGAGAAGTAACGAACAAAAAAAAACAATAATAATTCATGTATAAGTTAATAAGAAAAAAAAAAAAAACATGTACACAGCATAGAGGGATACACACAACCGGTATATTGCAAACATGCAAAAGCTTGGAAACTGATAATAGTAAAGAACACCAGTTCATTTTCGAATCATAGTAAAATGTTAAGATTGCAAGTTAGTTTAAATACGACATAGGCAAATCGCGATTATTAAAGATAGTTGTTTTGATAGATTATAAAGAGTCCGATATTCAGATTAAGTGACAGGTATCATTTACGTTTCTGCAAGATACTTTGAATGGATTGAATAGCTCATAATTATATTTACATTGACTAAGCTTAATGAAAATAAAGTTCCTAGAGAAGCAATTCGGGACATTAAAGTTAATATCACCAAGTAATTTGGGTGAATACTTAATACCATTTGTTAACTTAATTAAAAATGAAACACCAAGAATAAATCAATGTTTCTGAAGTTATGGTAGAGATAAAAGAAGCAATCTGCTTTCATTAGGGCGCAGAGATATAACCGGAGCCAATCCATATTCCTAAGGACGTACACCAAGAATTGCTTTTGAACGGATTAAACTGAATCTATATAACATCTATAGAAGGAGTACACACAACAGAGTTTTACTCAAGTATTGGTCTAACTAAGCACATGCATAGTCTAGTAATGTAAGCATCCTTAAGATCTTTGAACCACTTCTTAATGTGCAAATTAAAATGTAATTTTTGGACAAATAGAACCCCTACATTGATGAACAAATCAACGTTTTCCAACTTGTGTGAATCAGCGAAATACTCAGTATTGAATGACTTCCCCCTTAAAAAAGAAAGCTACTTGCGTTTTTTTAAATTTAGAGAATAAATTTTTGTATTAAATCTAAGAAACTTACTAACATTGGATTGTATTTGGCCACAACATATAATATATTAAAACAAAAATTTGGGTATATAAAAATATAAACATGGAATAAAAGAAATTTTTCCTTGAGAGGAAAGCAGCTTAGGGATCATTGTACCTAACTTCGGGGTCTCACGTTAGAAATCATGTGCGGAAGGACAATATACAGGGTAGATCCACGTTATCAAAAAAATTTTTGCGAAGAGTATCGCCTATTTACTGCAGCCCGTTCTGCCGATTAAAGTGTCTGCACTTTAAGCTTTTTCTCGATTTTTATTATTGTAAAATATAAATATAATAAACGATTTACTTGTACTCGATATGCCCCGTACGCGTTAGCCTTTCTCGTTGGGGTGAGGTCACCTTTCTTTTGCTTGTCCTAACCTCTCTCTTCCAAAGTACGGCCGACGGTGAGTCAGGGAAGAAAACGCGAGCATCACCGTCGAAGAAGAAAAAAATGTCTCTAGTTTTGTTTTACTTTATTATCTCTCGTCGCTTTTACAGTCAAGAGCAAAGACAGACGATCGTCTTAACTTATGGCTGGCTGGGATCTTACCGCTGTAAGGCCGGTGATCGTCTTCTCATGGCTAGTTGTGCCGTGCTATTTATACTACCTCAGCCAAGGTTGCTGGCTGCCACGTAATTAAATAATAATAGGGGGACATATTGGAGGGTACTATTTTACCCAGAGTGGGTAGAAAATATTGGTATATCTAAATAAACTTACATGTCTAATTATGATGTTCATGCATTCTTGTCATATAGGAATGAATGTTAATGTATTAATGATAACATTTCATATTAATCAATTCATTTTAAAAAACCATCCACCTACCATTCCTATAGAGATGATTGGTTTTGTATTGAATAAGCAACCATCTCTACAGAAAGATACCGTTTTGTCCTTTACATAAAGTAAACATATATATATATTCTAATATATATATAATATATATGCTAATAGGAAAATGCAAGCAAATAACACAAACTAAAGCCAGTAACAAATGTGAGTGCTATATAGTATTATCAGCATAGCTCATTCACATATATGTATATGTATAATGCAATGCTTAGCTAGGTTAAATTTATTTGATGCACACGTTGTAGTATGTGGATTGTTCCGAGAATTAATTCAAGAGAGAATTTCTTTTCTTAAGAAATCAAGCATTAACATCTGAAATTGGATTGAATGGACTGAACTGTTGGATGGAAACAAGCGAATAATTGTTTTGTAAAGTCTTCTCTATATGTTTATGTGATTTGAACGACTAACGTTGCAGCGAAAGTTGCTGCATATGCAAGCCCATATAAACAAGTTTTTGTTTCTTAACTTCTGCTTCTTTGCTAGTAAGTTGTGCCATTAAAAGGTACCAAACTTTTACTAAGTTTACTAGAAAGGAACTGAGAAAATAAATTCAATAAATTTTAGAAAGAATTTAACGTATGTTCGCAAGGAAGGAAAAGAAAAGAAGAAGAAAAGAAGGTTCCAAAAAATCCGAATTCGAAGTCATATTATTATAGAGTAAGCTAAAGGCGAATACTTGCAAATATGGATGTAATTTTATTAATTAACTATAAGAGGAGAGAAATGCGAAGCAAGCAAAAGTGAGATGGAAAGACAAAGCGATAGATCTTGATGACTGACATTATGCATAAATGCATGTGCATCAACACAATTGACTTGACTTGCATGTTTGGATTAGCATAGGAAGACTCATTACACTTCATCATCTTCATTATTTTAGAACAACAACAACAACTACTAAACGTACGATGAGTTTTTGTGTTGAAATGTCTCATGCCTTCAACAGCATGTATGTATGTATGCAAGTAGGAGTTTGAGTGCAAGAATGTTAAGCAAGAGGCAGCATAACTATAATTGTGTTGTTAGACTTTCTTCCCGATAATGAAAATGCAATAAAAAATTGTGTGAAACTTAATGAATATATGGTTGCTTTATTGCACCACACACAGAATGGACGTTTCGTACTGAAAATTGTATATGTATATAGGAAAAAATTTATGTGAAGTAGTAGTCTCAAATGAAATGTTAATGCTGACGAATGGAAAAGTTTCAATCAAACCGAATGGGAAAAAGCTTTAGATTTATATTTCAATTTTATTCAGTATTTAACAAAACGAATACTAAATATATTAAAACATATAATATACGCATTAGATTATCTCAGTAAATGATGTTATGTTTATTCAATATTGAGGTTGCTTATCGTAACGAGTCACTTATAGTATAATAATCTTACATATATATATTTACATATATATATGCATGAATAATACAAGTCATAAAGCGGTAAATGTGAGAGACAATTGCTGTGAGTTATGAGCAACAATTGACGATGCTTTCGTTCATCATTCTAGAAAATTTAACATGATTGCTTTTGTGCCGATGCAAATACAAATGATGCACTTTTCATCTGCTTCTAGAAAATTAGAAGACATATGTATGCACGTACGTACGTACATACGTAGGTAGGTATATACATATTCCTACATTATAGTAGTATATTGCTAGTGTGTAGGCGCAGGCGGGAGTGTAGCGAAACAATATTAGAAACATTCCTTAATAGCCAATGTGGCCAATGTTCAGCATCGTTGCATCATCATCTTTATCAGTGTTAACATAAGTGTGAGAAATTAACGTCAGTACTCATCATTTTGCTTTTTTACATTATAGTCCCCATCACAAACACAATACTGTCTTTCCTCTAACTCAGGTTATGCAATAAGGCAGGCGCGCACGATAATGAACATGTTAGGCTACGAATCAACATTTTGTACATGAAACCCTTTTTTTTTTGTTTTTTTCTCCTTCTTTCATTAATGATATGATCTTCAATATTTCGCTTTTGTACGTTTATAAGCATTGCTTTTAGTCTTTAGAACACCCAGAGGAGTCATTTTGTGTTTTTCCATTCGTTTTTTATTTTGTCTCGCAAAAGCCGGTTTTTAGCTATTGTTGTATTTGCTTAACTATTGTTGTGTTTTAAACTTAAAGACTCCGATGTTTAAGTTTTTAAATCTCAGTTTTCTTGCTTTGATGTATTTACTTCATCTCTAGTTTTTATTAGTGTTGATGGATATTTTATTTTTTATACCCATCACCGTAGCATGAGGAATATATTCAGCTTCAGGGACCACACAAAGTATATGTACTCTTGATCAGCATCAAATTCTAAGTCGATTTAAGCATGTCCTCCTCTGTGTCTGTCTATTGTAAATATTCTCCTGCCCGCAAAAACGAAGCTATCGCCTTCAAATTTGGTAGAAACATTGGAAGTTCTCGCATGCAGGCTGAAAAATGGAAATGAAGCAAGTCGGTTGAAGCACACACCCGCAGCATCACATAAATATTACATTACATTACATTACTCAGACACTCAGGTACCGATCCAAATTTTTCACACACATTTTTTATCGTAATTTTTCGCCAATTTCACGCAATTTTGAAAATATATTTTTGCAATATATTTTTCATGTAATGATCTTTTAAAAATATTTAGCACTGATTGGTACTGTTCGTCAAAATTGTCCAATTCAAGCTATTTTCCGTAGGTCTAAAATCTGTGAGGAAATATCGAAAATAATGAAAGGTGAAATTATTTCCCAATTCCTCCGGAGAATTGCATTATTATGCATAATAACTTTATAGCGAATTTCCGATACTTTTCATTTTAAGCAGTAGAAATTCTTCATGTATATGAGGTAGAAATTCCAATGTCTAGTTATAATAGCGGGCGTGTTCGTGTTTATCGATCGGTCTCATGTTTGCACCATACTTTCATCTGATGAAAAATATTTACATCAATTTTTAGATCGGTATACATTGTGATTGTGTGCTTGTGAGCTAAGAATGTAGAACGGTTCAAATTTACCGAACACATAGACGTTAAGTGCTTAAGTGTCTCCTTTTAATCTTAAACTTTGCGAAATGGAAAGTTCTAATAACATTCGCAAGACGGAGGAAGATGGTACAAAACAATCAATTGAAGAATAATATATATGAGTATTATAATCGATATAGTGAACTGAGTGTACCTTCACCTTTCGACAGTGATTGCATATGTATATATATATATATATATATATAAAGAGCAGCAAAAACTCTTAGGAAATCTTAGACGGGTGGAGAGATAGGGAGAGAGAGAGCGAGCGAGTAAAGTGAAAAGATGGAGAGATAGAAAATTAACAATTGAATGCACAAAAGCAAAACAAACGAAAAATCAAATTAGTTTCTTCGTCCTTTTTATATGCAATTTCCTAAAAAGTAAAATCATACCATATAGAAGAATAAGAAGAAAATCATTCAATTTTAAAATCAAGAGGTGATAACAAATGAAAAAGAAATTGTAAGCAATGATGAGAAAGAAACTATAGAATGTTTTATCGCTTTTTATGTACATCTCAGTCAATGAACAGTGTGACAAAACTTATAATAAAACTTATAATAAAATATAAATATAAATAAATATAATAAAAATAAATAAAAAATAAAAAATAAATATAAAAAAAAAAACTTATAATAAAATCGTGTAGAAGAGATAATAATTAAAAAAAAAAAAATAGAAAAAAGAATGTTGTAATGATAAAACTTGGATGACTTCTGAAAAAAAAATACTAGAAGAAATGTATAAAGTCACAGACAATTGCTGTAAATTTCGTATTTGTTTAATAATGATGAAAACGATAAGATTGCACTCTTGCTGAGGATGGAGATGTGTAATATTTTCCCACTCCGCTCGGCTTCAGACCGCCAAGTCTACCTGCTCCTTATAATGCCAATCAGATCGGCATGAAGGAGTCCCTATATAATATTAATTTAGGCGGATTGAACGCCTTATAAAAATTAGCGAATTAAACGCTGTTTTTGAATCGCTTAATAACAATTAAAATTCTTTATTGAAATATGCACTATTTATACTTAATTCTACAGGTGAAATTATGCTAACCTAATCACTAATTAATTGGGGCGCCTGGCGTCGTATTGCATTTCTTAATGCAACACTCAGTCAGTTGAAGTGCGACACAATTTTTGTTTTTCTTTTTGCTAAAAAATTATGCAAATTCAGCATAATTCTGTCTGCACTTCAAAGTGGATGCATATACCGATATCACTACAATATATTAATATATCTGAAGTTGTTTCTGCTTGCAAACTTTTCTTCCTCTTAAGTACATAATTGTACTGTTTTTCCTATGTTTCTTTCATTCAAGGATTCGTCATTTTTAATTTTCTCAAAACTAACAGATTAACGAGAGTAGAAAATAAATACAAAAAATACGTATTATTATATATAAAAGCGCAGCATTTACATTTGAAAAGTATACCATTAGGAGGGTGCTTAAGTTGCCCCTAAAAAGAAGTCTAGTAAGGCTTTTTTACAATTTCCTTAAATCCATCTTTTTATCCTGGACATGACTTATCAATTTTTTTTTAAATATTTATTTTAAAATATTAGTGTATAATGAATTGAAAGAGTGAGGCAGATAGATGAGGCAAAAGATAAATGACGTTAGTCTACAACCAATATGTATCTGTGGTCAAAAGAGATAATTCTTATAGGCTTTATTACTCTGATTAACCATCCGGTTAATGAAAACGTAAATTAGCTCTGGTGTTCCAAACACAGATAGTGATATTGCAATAACAATGATGCCCTACCCTTCAAGAAAGACAGGTATCACAAAATCCTTCGCTGTGTATATAGAAAATATTGTTGCTAAGTGGGCGAGTCAAACTCAATCAAACTATTAGAAAAGTACAATGTGAGTGTATCTTTTGTGAGTATCTTTTGGATCAGGAATAAACCGGGATATCACTAAAGTACTATTAGTCGTCCCAGATAGGGCCATCCTCCATGCCTCCAACACATATAAATCGTGAATTTTTCGAAAATTTTGCCAGAATCAAAGACTCGAAGATTAGAGGAAGAAACTTTTCTTGATGCTTAAATCAATAGCCGTTTCTAACGACGCCAGATTGCTTTGCGATGGTACCAACAAATGTTTTTCTGAAAATGAAAAATCGGCCAACTACGAAGAGCTTGTTATGCTTTTTGCCACTTGTTACCAAAAGTTGCATTATTTGTTATATGTAGATTATTTTGTTTATTATGTAGATTACTTTTCGGGGAACTGTGGTGCACTAAGTGATAAACACGGACGAGCGATTTATTAAAAAAATTTTAAATATCAAGAAAAGATATTTGGAGGAATTTGATTTCTGAGATGCTGACGGACCACTGCTGGACAATAAAGCGAAATGCATCAGAAGTGAGCTACAAGAGATATTAAAAAACATAGGAAGAATAACATAAAACCTAATATACTTTTTGTTAAACAAATTGATTGGAATAAATATGTATTTTCTACAAAGACTTCTTGTATTAGCAAGTAAATCAAAGTAATAACTATCAGAAGAAGAAATGTTTAGACCTAAAACGTCGCTTTGATGAGGCGGCAGACGTAGAGTTAACATTTAATTTTCATTTAGTTTTCAAAAATCAACGCAGATTTATTTTTTCAATGGGAGGAGATCGCACCGGATTGAATCTGCGGATACTTATTCGAGAACGCGGTCCCCTATTTACGCTGCGTTTGGCACCTTAAAACATCAGTACTGCATCTGACTGAATACTTTAAATAATGAATTTGTTACCATTTTTGCGCAGCGTAAAATTGTTAATACATTTTAAACTTTTCTTCAAAAACTTCTCGTATGCTTAATAGAAAATCGGTTAATTGATAATTTCGTAAATTATTTTTTTGACGACTTCTTGTTGAAAAGAAACTTTTTCAGGATAAAGCATCCGGTTTATAAAGAATCTCGTACATTTTTTCTGATATGTATAAATCTTTACAGAAAATTGCTAACCATAAAGATTATATTAAACGTGACTTTCAATTCAAAATCAATTGCAAAAGATAATTAGAAGCAATCAGGAAAAAGAAAAAAACGAAATATCTTAACATCATGCAACATAGACTGTGTACAGAAACATGTGTACAAAAACATAAGCAATTCTTATATTCTCATACCATGCGTGTTCGCATGGATAGAAAGAACCGTACGCTTAATGTAGAAGTAAAACTTATTATATATAGTGAAAATTTATCTACTGTTCTATAAGTTAAAAAAAAAGGCCTTTTTTTCAAAAGTGGAATACATTTTATGCATTTCATAAATTTATGTTGGGTAACTAAATACATATAAATGTTAAAATTTTTCTTCATTGTGGAAATAAAATACTATTTATTTTAATGTTTGCTCTAAAGAAGCAATAAAGAACCAACCGTGCAACATTTGCTAGTTATGATTATGAAAAAAACCTATATGTATATATGTTTTTTGTAACGTTTGTGCGGTTACAGTGTGCTAAGTTTGCGCGGATCTATGCAACATCCAGAACAAGTTGCAATAGACCCATCTTTTGTTATATCAATCGATATTTTCTAAATTGATTTGAGTAGGTGCGTCCGTCCTTCCGTCTATCTATGTGGTGTTTGCCAACGGATTCACTCTTCTATTATATCAATCGATACAAAACCAAATTCTGATTTTATTTGAGTATGTCCTTCCTTCCTCCGGTCTGTGTAATGTATGTCCCTGTATTCACCGTTTTATTAGATTAATTGATTTAAAAATCATTTTCCGAATTGATTTGAGCATGTCTGTCCGCCTTTTCACAAGTCTCTTTGATGATTGTCTAAGTGCTTTCACATTCAAAACACATGGATCTCGCAAATATTTGAGGTTCTGATAGCATTTTATAGTATATTCCCACATATTCTTTGCCATTAAAACTTTATTGAAGGGGAATCGGATCAAATATAAAGCTGTATTTTGAGAAAGGCATGACACGAAAATATTCGTTGATTGTCAAGATCGTTGAAAATCGACTTTCAAGCGTACTAAATAAACTTGGAAAATTTCAGTGCGATGAAAACTTTTTTTTAAACATCCCCTATAAGACTTTATACGAAGCAGTAAAATCTAATTTTTAGTATTTTATTTCCAACATCAAGGTCCATCCTGTAACACATCAGTTATACGTAAAATGCATTACAATTCAAATAAGACAAAGAAATGCAATTGTCTGTCGAACTGACGATTCAACTACCTTAAAGCCTTTTTTTTAATAGCTTCGTGTTTTTACTTGAGAAAAGTTTTTAATTTAAATTTATTTTTTATTATTACAGGGGTAAGCAAAAAAAAACAATATTATAGTTAATAGCTATACAACACCGCTAAGAAACAAATACGTGAAATTTTATTATGCTGCTCATCTATGCGCCATTGCATTAAATTGTTGCATGACCACTTTGATGAGTCGTAAGTGAAGACACACAAGAAAGTTATATATTTACTTTTGGGACCAATCTCGCGCACCCACCACCAATCAATCAGGCAGACACAATACATAATTGCAAAGGCTTGCCAGGTGATTGGTCGGTTCCCTTCTTGCTCTGGACTTAAGACCTTAAGACCTTAAGATATATGAATAAATGTTTTTGAAAATTTAATTTTTATTTTGTAATTAACGCGCGCACTGCCTTGAAAATCATATGATGTCGTGCTTTGAAGTTGATTGCTGGACATTCGTTTCAAGATCATGTTGATTAAATTTCTATTTTCTAGGACAATTTCTTTAACCGTAATGGTGCAAAGAGGAGTCAAGTCAAGGAGTCTATATCAATTATCGAAATATGTTTGCTTCGTAGAGTCTCCCATGATATGTATTTCTGCTGACTATAAACTATACACTGATAAAACTAGTTTGATCGTCTTGTTTGACTGGCGTGTATAGACGACTTTAGTAGGAGCTTTAAGACGAAACTGAAGTTGTAGTGTAATGGAGTAAGCTAATAAAACTTTAATTTTATTTCCATTTTCTTACGGCTTGTTCTTGCCTTTTTGTGCAATAATCTTATTTCGATTTTTATAAAAGGATGTAAAGTATGCACTTTTTAAAACAACACCTTTTAAAGTATTATATTGCTTATATGGTTTATGTAAGTTACTGTAGCATATTAAATAAGTATTAAAGTTTTTATATACGTACATATGTATATACATATATATGTACATATAGACCTTGCCTAGTTCGCAATATAGGGCCATAAATTATATTGATCTGCATTAATATGACTTCCGATGTTCATTTCATTGTATTTGAAAAAATTTAGAAAAATTTAGTGTTGTGACCCTCTTGATTTGGCTCTTTCTTCTTTTTTTTGTTCTTCTCCTCATAATCCATCTCTATCTTCTTGACTTGACATGGAGTGTCTATATACTTCATGTCGTGCCAAATCTGGTCCGGTTCATTATGTGCTGGCTTTGCGATCGCTTTGGGCATGCAAAGTGTGCCGGCATTCTAGGCCGTACTGCTGACGCAGTCGTTGATCGTTCCAAAGGATTACGTTGGTCATGTCCCGAATGTAGAAAGCGGGACATTGACTTCTACAGACTGTTCACGGAGACCAGAAATGATTTTTCAAAATTAAGTAAAAATCTCGGCTCCATGTGGAAAATGTTTGAGGAAATTAAGTCTAGGTTTGATGAGTGTCGCTACAGTGAGCACTCATCCCCTTCCCAGGCCTCCAAAATAGCAACTCGTAGCGTAGGGACGTCACCTCTGATCCCCTCTGAACCTGACTCGCTTATACAAGTTAGTGCTCCTTCTAACTCCACGTCGAAAGTCATCGTTTCCGACACTGTCGATTTGGTCGGTAACAAAATTGTTACAAACAAGTCGGCAAGTCCGTCTGCTTTAAGTTATGCTGAGGTTGCAAGGGAATCTCCTTCCGGTCCCGGCGTTTGTTCTAATCAGACGTCATCACCTAAAAATAATAATAAGAAAGTGCAAAGTGAGTCCGCTTCTTCTCCCTGCTGTTCGAATGTGAACACTAGTCACCAAACTGGGCATGTCGCTCAAGCTTCTCGCACAAGTGTGTCAATATTTTCCCCATCTCATAACTCCCAAGCCATGAACCCTACTATTCCAAGTAGTGATGATATTTGCTTGACGGTAGTTCCCCCTAGGAAAGCATTATTTGTGTCAAGACTGGCACTGAAAACAGTGAAATATTGTTAAATAAACCACTGTGGCCAGTAGGATCCTTAATT